>JBCEWB010126515.1:0-11360 GCA_039654565.1 Peronia peronii | reverse complement strand
CAACAACAACAACAACAACAACAACAACAACAACAACAACAACAACAACAACAACACCAACAACAACAACAACACCAACAACAACAACAACAACAACAACAACAACAACAACAACAACGACATCAGCAACGACAACAACAATAACAACAACAATAAATTAGAGAGCTAATTAACCGATTTACTCGGTGGTAAACAAATCACCGAACACAGCCATAAATTGAGGGCTGTTTCACTTATATTTGTTCTATCTGTGGTTATCAAACTCAAAACTAGATAATTTAATTCACTTCACAACTAAACAAAGAACTTCATGAAACAAAATTGAGGGCTACTTCACTGCTTACTAATCAAATTACCTAATGAAACTGGACAGTGGACTGGACAATGATTGACACTAAAACTGAAGGTCGCACACAGAAGTTGTTTATCGCTGTGGACTGATCGTGGGAATTAATGAATTAAGAAGGGTTTATTTATCCGGTCTTTCCCTAGGCTTCCAGAACGGGAACTTGACTTGGGATGATGAAGATTACCAGAACGCCAATAGAAAGCAGGGCCGAACACCAGGCGGTGTATTCGGGAGTGACACTACCCTCAACTACTGCTGCAGGTAGAGACGCCCATGTTCTGATAACTCTCCTTGCCACAATCATCATTATCATCATCATCATCGGCAGTTATTATCGCAACATTGTCATCATCATTACCAGCACGAACGTACATGTATCATCTATATTATCTTCATCAACAACATCATCATTCTCATTTTATAAAACATAAGAGGACTGTTTGACCGGTAACTAATCAATAACGTTATAAGAAAAAAGCAACGAACAATAATTATATAGAATTCGATCTTGATGTTGATATCGCTTTGTCAAATTTTCGAGCCATCTTGGCTCTTCTTCAGGGCTTATCCACCAACACATTACTCTCATGAACACTATCTTCACCTTAACCATCATCATCATTACAATCATTTTATAAAAGTGTATTAAAATACATGACTACTGCCCACCGGCAACTAATCAAATACAACAAAAGAGGCAAATAACAATGTGCAGAATTTGATTATTGGGTAAGACAAATTTAAAACTTTGTTGGCTTTTCTTCTGGGCAATAAAGAAAGCATAAAAATGCAAATAGAGTACTGCTGTATATCATCCTTACATTCATCGCTGTCATCATTTTATTGAAATGTCTCAAAACCTAAGACGGACTGTCTACATGCAAAGTGTAACCAGATACATTAGAAGAAGCGAACAACAATGACTAAAACCATCACCACCATCACCACCACCACTACCATCACCACCATCACCATCATCACCACCACCATCACCACCACCACTATCACCACCACCACTACCATCACCACCATCACCACCATCACCAGCACCACTATCACCACCACCACTACCATCACCACCATCACCATCATCACCACCACCATCACCACCACCACCATCACCACTACCACTACCATCACCATCTTCACCACCACCATCACCACCACCACTACCATCACCACCATCACCATCATCATCACCACCATCACCACCACCACCATCACCACCACCACTACCATCACCACGATCATCATCACCACCATTACCATCACTACCATCACCATCACCACCACCACTACCACCATTATGGCCACCACCACCACCACCACCATCACCACAATCACCATCATCACCACCACCATCACCACCACCACTACCATCACCACCATCACCATCATCACCACCACTATCATCACCACGATCACCATCATCACCATCACCATCACCACCACCACTACCATCACCAACATCACTATCACCACCACCACCACCACTACCATCACCACCATCACCACCACCACTACCATCACCACCACCACCATCACCACCATCACCATCATGACAATCACCACCACCACCACTACCATCACCACCATCACCATCACCACCACCACCACCACCACTACCATCACCACCACCACTACCATCACCACCACCACTACCATCAACACCACCATCATCATCACCATTACCACCACAATCACCACTATCACCATCACAAACACGACTACAACCATGACCATCACCATCACCACCATGACCATGACCATCACCACTACCATCATTCTCCAGAGATGACGGGTCCGCTAGCGACGGTATCTCTTTGCCCAACACTAAGCCTTTCTACATGTATCGCTTCACTGAAGAATGCCAACGGGTAAGTAACTCACAATTTCCATGTCATTTGTTACATGCATATGTCATTGTCACCAGCTCATGTCATAGGCCATTCCTTACATGTCAGTTGTCACCCCGTTCTTTTTCTCCGCTGTTATCATATGCCATTTGTCATATTTCATTCGCCATTCTTCATATGTCATCAGCCAGTAGACACATGTCATCTACCATGCGTCATGTTTATTTGTTCCCTCACATGATATTTGTGTCGATATGAAAATATCAGCCACTCATGAATGTGTCATTCTTCACGTAGCACATGTCAGAACTCACCACTTCCATTCACCTCTTTTGTCATTTGTCACTTTTCACATATGGCAAGACATAATAAATGCCATCGATCCTCCCCCATCTGTTAAATTTTGTTTGACCCCGGTCATCCATCATCTGTTAAATGTCACATGTCATTATTCGCGCGGCAACTGTCATAAATGATCTGGTAATGTTATCTCTTAACTCTAATGTGTCATATTATGTCATTTATCGTCCACTATGTATGTGATTTTTTTAGTTGTCGTATGTCACCATTATCACTACTTTCATCATCAATATCATCATCATCATCACCCCCATCATCAGCACCAGCACCCACCACCGTTGTCATCGTCCAATTTTGTCATCTATCTCAGACCAACTGTCAAACGGCATATGTCACATGACATCTGTCAATATGATAGACATAGAACTACTAACTCACAGTGTGATCGCCAAAGCATAAATGAGTTCACGAAAAAAATAATAAAATGACGATGGAAATATGAAGAATCGGTGATAGAAAGAGGGAAAAAAGGATTTTAGCTGAAGAAAAGTAGAAGAAGGGAAAGAAGAAAAAGAAGGGGCAGAAAAAGAAAATGACAACGAAAAAGAAGCAGAAGAAGAGTAGAACAACTCAGAAAAGAAAAAAAGTAGAAAAAAAGAAGGGGAAAAAAAAGAAGAAAAAAAAGAAGGAAAAAGAAAAAAGAGCACTGCGGCCTCTTCCCCTCCCTCCCTCCTCTTCTCACACTTACATGCTAACTCTCTCTTTTCCCAGCCCTCCAAGACAAAACCCAATATCTATCATATTATAATAACAAGACTAATACTACTCTACTAATAATAAGAGGCTTAATAGTGTAATAATAATAATAATAATAATAATAATAATAGTAATAGCATTTCTATAGCGCCTATCCCTTTAAGTGTACGATTTCTAAGCGCTTTACAATCTATTATCACCGCTACAGACCCAAATACTCATACTCAAAGACTCATAATCGTTCTCAGTTTCCCGGGAAGCATACAAGGCAGCTGCTTGTTAGGCGCTCTAAATCGTATCAAGCTAATAATATCATTCACTGCCTATAACCGGGTATCCATTTTTGTCTGGATCGAGCCAGGAAATGAATGTAAACTACCTCCCCTCTTTTAAAAAAAAAAAAAAAATGTTGGGACTGTTAGGATTCGAATCCGAAACGTCAGATCTTTAGTCCGACGACCAACCACTAGGCGACAGACACTAAACAAGCTAATAGCATAACTATAAACTGTTGCCTCCTGTTTCTCTCTTTTGTTCTGTCTTTCTCTCTGTCTACTCTCTCATTCCTTGATTCCCAGATCCGAGGTATGTCTGTCACGGAGGAGATCATTTATTTCGACGACGAGGACGACCGCAATGCCAACCAAAAGTTTGGTGCTCACCCAATGGACACCGGCGATGAAGGGAACCATCAGCTCCATCTCTGTCTGTATCTCCCTAGAGGAGGCGCCTAATTTTCAGCTTGGGCGCCGCCAAGTTGAGGAGGCGTGAGGATGAAAATTCTAAAATAGTTTGACAAAAGGGCGTTTTCATCATAAATAAGCTATTATTTTGATTAATTATTGCTTAATTCACCATCTTATTATCGAGATAACCTCCGCTAGGGAGTTGAAAGACGTATTACAGAACGTAACATCTTATCAAATATTGTAAGCTTTGACAATATTAAAAAGACAACTATAGGATCACTTAATTCTCAGATGACTGGGTTTTGTTTTGTTTGGTTTGGTTTTTTTATTATCATAACTTTTCCCGTGATGATAAATGTCTTTGGGATGTTTTGCAAGAGATGGTAGTTAAGATCTCTCCTGCTCTCGGTCTTCTGTTGTTCGCAACAATGGGATGACAGTCGGACCGATCGGTTCTCTGACATTGTGTCAAGCCAGGTCATTTTGTTCACTATGTTAAAAGGACCATATCAAACCTAGATGTCATTTATTTTGTCTCGAAATTGAAGTTTCCACGAAAACGTCGTTTTGTCAAAATGCGAGAGAGGTAATTTAGGTCACTCTGCGTCTCCTTCTGTTTCAGCTGTGATTTACATACAAAATTATTTCGCTCGATACCAAACTCGCTTTTCGTTGTTGTGTTCATGTTGATTATTCCTCTCTGTGTATTTCGCTATCCCACAAAAAAAATGTAAATAAAACAATTGAGAATGGCTTGTTTTGTACAAATATTGGAGTCTGTCTTACTATTTTGCATACATTTGTTGTGTATGATGCTAGACATATTCCGACACCTTTGGAATATGATCTCTATAACCACTGACCGAAAATATGACACATTAGGGAGATCTTAACCCTTTAACTGCCAGCATTCACATGTTAAAAGTTCTAATAAACGAAGTCAAATCCTCATTTCCACTTTCTGCTATTCCTTGACGAAAACACAAACTCTTGTTATAAATAATATCATGGATATTTGGTTTTGTAAAGTTAATAGAAAATCCTTAAATCCTAGTGCAGAGGAAACAACAGGATTGGCACATAGAGCCACTGGCACTGAAGGGGTTAACGTGAAGTTCTCTCTATGGGCAGTTTCGTACATGCAACAGCGATAGAGTTATTGCTCTTGCAGAAACAGTGTTTGAGGAGCCTTTCTGGCTATTCTGAAGTTTGGACCAATGAGGAAACGGTACAGATGATTGTTTACTTGCTTCCTTAGTTAGCTCTTGACAGAAGTCGTGGGTGACGTCGCAAGAAGGATTTCCACACCAGTTTTTTTCACTTTGTATGTTGTATGCGAGAATTTATGATCCATAA
Organism: Peronia peronii; assembly: GCA_039654565.1. NCBI lineage: Eukaryota > Metazoa > Mollusca > Gastropoda > Systellommatophora > Onchidiidae > Peronia > Peronia peronii. The sequence continues at coordinate 6,054 of JBCEWB010126515.1, read as the reverse complement.
ACATTTGTTCTGGGACCAACTTGATTCAGCCAAGTGCTGTTTCCCTTAGCGAAAATTTGTTCTTTCTTTCGTTCGTCCTTTCTTTCATTCATTCGTTCTTTCTTTCATTCATTTATTCGTTCTGTCATTCTCTCTTTTTTCTTTCTGTCATTCTTTCTTTTTAAATAAAGAGAGAAATAAATAAATACATTATGTAGATTACCATTTGATGGACTATACTACATGATTCCATTGAGCGTGTTTCATTTTTAATGTTTTTTTTTAAGTTGAGCTCTCATGTTCAGAAACGCCATGAGGTCTCTATTGTATTTGGCAACAAGCCTGACTAATCATATGATGTAAATCATTCTTTTTTTCGAGGTGATTTTTTTTTTCAGAATTTTTTTGCTTGAGATGTTTCAAGTAACAAGAGCTAAAGTGATTTTTCTCTTCTTGACAATACTTGTCCTAAACCTCTTGTACAAGGCAAAGGGAAGTAACTTAGCCTGCTGAAAAAAATGGCTCATTAAATCCACTGTATTATAAATTTTTCATCATTATTTACTGGTTAACCGCTGTCTCGGGACATAAACTATACATGATTGTTTAACTGACAATAAAACGCGATCTCAGTGATCGTTTATTCTGTCTTCACTTTTATGATTTTCAAAGATTTCTTTCTATAAAGAAAGGGAGATTGAACAGTCACCCTTTCGTGGTATCGATTTGGCGTGTTCCCCCTTCATCGCTGTAATTATTGGAGTGTTACATTATTTTATATCCCAGTTTTTTAGCGCTTGTCTATATATCTAAAGTAACCAACACATTCTAGAGACATTCTGGACATTGAATAATCAAGCACTGGATAGATATGGTTAAATAATTTGAAGAGCAGAGCGAGAAATTTCATCTTTCAGATTTATTTAAAACACTAGAAGAGAATCCAAGGCCTTCATGGGAGATGTTTTAAATAATTATAACTCAAACCAAAACTGCCCTGTGACTCAAAATGTGTGGCAAGCGTACGCACCTTGATGTTGGTATTTTGGCTAATTAAACTGAACGTTACTCAAAGAAAACGTGTCTTGGCTGAACGCGTCATTCTGAAATATTCTCGCGAGTTTATTATTCAATTATTATTGCCTTCTTAGAATAACGTCAAAGATAATGAGCTTTTTTCGGCTTTTTGTAAGTAGAAACACAGATCGTTATGCAACAATGTTGTGAGTCAAATTTCAGATGGATACATTCAGTAGTTTTCGAGTCCATAAGCCTTTTATAGGTTTTGTTGCAGATTTATAGTATAGAAGATGATGTTTACAGTAGTCATTCTTTGTATGAAATACGTTTATAGTGTTTATCAAGAGCCGTGATTCTTTTAGTTGAATGGGGATATGGGAAAAAGTTGTGGAGACTTAAAACAAAATGAGGCGATTTCTCATTTCTGGCAATATGGAGATAGAATAAAGAAGCATTAGGTTCGCAAAAACTGTCAGTACGTCTTCATCATTCAATGGTCAACTACTGTCTTTTTTAGAAACCACTAACAGTGAGGGAAACAGCCCCTCTGAGTTCTGGCCCAGAATAAAGTGATGTCACTGTTGTTGTTGTTGTTTTTGCTGTTGTTGCTGTTATTGTTGTTGTTGTTGTTGTTGTTGTTGTTGTTACTGTGCTGCTGGTGGTGGTGGTGGTGTATCATAATGTTGCAGATGGTAGAGATGGAGTGATGAGGTATGAGAGAAAAAAGACAGTAGTGTATGTTTTTCGTAGTCGATGGTGATCTCTCAATCCGTTCATTCGTTTTGTATGTTTTTGTGGTCTTCTTTTTCTTTATCTTCCTTTGCTTCTTATGCTTTTCCTGTTTGTTTTTCTACCTCGGCTCTGCAATGTACTTTTCATTTTTTTTTTTTTTACCTCCCGGTTTCCTCCACCTCTCACAGCATCAAGGAGGAAAATACAAGGGAAATAACTGTTTTGATGACTGGACAGAAAGCAAAAATCGTGGATTGCTACCCTTACTAAGTCTTTTGTCTTGAAGTTGTCACCTAGCTGCCCTTAGATTATTACAGAAGATAAAAGCAGAGAACATCGCAGAGGATGGAGAAGAATGAAAAAGGTTTGTTTGGCGTTGTTTGGTTTGGTTTGGCTTGATTTGGTTTAGCTTGATTTGGCTTGGTTTGGTTTGGTTTGGTTTGATTTGGATTGATTTGGTTTCACTTGGTTTGGTTTGGTTTGCCTTATCTTGGCTCGGTTGATTTGGTTTGGTTTGGTTTAAGCTGCCTTGATTTGATTTGGCTTGATTTGTTTTGGCTTGGTTTTAGTTTGGTTTGATTTGGCTTGGTTTGATTTGGTTTGGCTTGGCTTGGTACTGCTTGGTTTGGTTTGGTTTGATTTGGTTTGGTTTGGTTTGGCTTGACTTGGCTTTGTTTGGGTTGGCTTGACTTGGTTTGGTTTGGTTTGGCTTGACCTGGCTCTGTTTGTTTCGGCTTGGGTTGGTTTGGTTTGTCTTGGTTTGGTTTGATTTGGTTTGACTTTGGTTCGAATTGGCCTGGTTTGGCTCGGTTTAGCTTTAACTCTGTGCAGACTCCATCGGCTTAGGGAGGCGCGGGAAGGATTTCTATACCAGTTCCCTCCATCCTCGTCTGTTGTATGCGAGCACCCAACTCTCTGCAAATGATTTGTCCTGTCCATTCCTCGATGTCCTTTGCCCACTTCTTTCTTTCCCCGCATCTGGGCATTCCCTCTTTGAGAGTTTCTCGGAGGACATTATCAGCCAGCCTCTTTCAAATGGTGATTGTTTTTGCCAGGCACAAAGGCGTTGAACAAGCAGCATAAAGGGGAATAAATGGCTTTTACACTCTTTGTTTGAAATGTACCTAATAAAAAATTACCAAACAAAAAAGTAAAACAAAAATGTATAAAGAAACTGTATTGTTCATATCGTAGTAATTTTAGCTAAACATTTTGTGATCTAGAAAAAGTGAGTTTTTCCTTCCTTGCACTGTTTCTTCAACACCTTTGTGTCTGGCAAAGGGAAGTAATAGAGCTGGTTAAAAAAAAAAAATACCAAAAACAATCCCCTTTATCATATGGGTACACCAATAGCAGAAAATGAAAGAGTAAAGCATAAAATAAATAGATAAATAAATAAAGAAATACATAAATAAATAAATAAATTTTAAAAAATATGTGTTTCTATATGTACTTACATAAAGCCGAATAAGGCTTATTATGTTTGACGTTATTCTAAAAAAGGCGATAATAATTGAATAGTAAACTTGCGAGAGTGTTTGATCCGAATTGTACGTTCGATAGAATGACGCGCTCGAAACACCAAACACGTTCTCTTTGAGTAACATTCAGTTTAATCATCCAAAATACCAACATTGAGGTGCCTACACTGGCCATACACGTTAAGTCGCAGGGTTGTATCGGTTTAAACTATATTTAAAAAATCTCCGTGGGTAATCACAATTGTACTACTACTACTAATAATAATTTTAATAAATAAATAAATTAATAAATTAATAATAACAATAATTAGAAAATAAAAATTCAGCAATAGGATCATCATCATAGCCTGTTAGCATGTCCCCATTTCTTTAATAGTTGTCCGTCTATTCTGAAGAAATGATCATTTACGTCTAAACAATGCTATCCCCTTATTGCCTTATAGAATGCTATTTTGTACCCAAAGCTTAGTTACAAAGACATTCTGAAGAAAAAAAAAACAACGAAAAACAACCCGCTTCAGAAATATTATAAAACGAAGAACATCGGAAAATCACAGCCACAAACAGCCAAGCTACATGTATTCGCACAAGAACCGAAGGTTATGGAAATGAAAGACACTGAAGTCTAGAACTTAGCCAGAAGGGTTTTTCATTGAGTATCCAGAGTGCGCCGCCTGTGTGACTTGCATGAACGACAACAGTCGCAAACCGTGTGAATCCGAAATTAGGTCGTTATATTTTCTTTCATCATGCTTTTATATGGCTCAAGTTGATAGGCGGGAAACCATGATCTACGGCACTGATGCGAAGCAGATGGCATTGATTGTCTGTTTCCTGATATGTTTTTCACACGGGCACCGTGTATTTCAGTTAATCGCACTGTCGAAAGCAAAACAGCGCAAATTGTGTAAGAGCGAAGCTGGCACGAAGCGTAACACTCTGTCATTTTTTTTTTCTGTTCTGCTTTAGCTCAAAACATGTATGTCTGATTATATGGATGAGGAGTCAAAATTGGTTTTGACACATGTAATATTATTGAAAACTAAAGTAACACATTATTTCAGTTCTGAAATAAAATAACAGCCTGTTAAAATAGCATACTGAAATAATTTTGTTATGTTTTTCTTGAATGTAGTAATTTCAAACTATACACAGTTTGCGACTGTTACCGCCGACATGAGGGTACACACATGAGTAAAGTGCCAAGCTGGACTTCATCATTCTTAATTCTTTACCATATTGATTTGTTCTTTAAACGAAATACACAGAATTTGTCATGTGTCTTTGGCACCGTACTTCGGGAATCAATCTGTAACTGATCAATTTGAAGAATAGACATAGGAGCCGATGCCGAGGGGTTAGAAACATCTGTTCGTTGGTGAAAAGGTCGTGGGTTCAAATCCTATTGGGGTTGTAAAAGATTTCGAACTTCCTTGAGTTGGTTTTTTAAAGAATAACTCAACAGCCTCCTGGCATCTTGGGTGGGAAAGGCCGACATCTAGCCTTCATGGATAAAAGCGAATATATTTCGGAGATCCCTCTAATGAAACCTTGTCTGTTTAAAAGTCGGATGAAAACTAGGCGGAGACGCCGCTGTCTGAAAAATTTCCAAATTCCAGATTTCTACCCCCTAAATTTCTTATCATCAAAGTGGGTACCGGTATCTGGTTAGAGCTGATATAGTTTTACTTTCCTGCCATTGAAAGATACATACATAAAAGCAACAAACAAACAAACAAACAAACAAACGTACAAATAATTATCTTTCCTTCGATAAGAAGAGACATAAAAACGACAAACAAACAAACAAACAAATAGCAACAAAAATGGTAAACATTCTGCATACTAATAGAAATTCTGACGACGAGATGCAATCATTATTCATCGACCGCTCTCGTGACTCCCTTGTCCTCTTTAACGTGTTCCTTCGTTGGAGAGTGCCGGAATCTCGGTTACAACGTCATCGTTCGTTTTGTGAGGAGACCACTCGATTGCCAAAGGAGGGCAGCCAGACAGCTGTTTTGACGGAGTGCGGAAGTCAAAGGTGGTGAATTATTCATGCATCCACCCCATTCTACTATTGTTACCTTGAAATTATTCGTTTCACGAGATCGTCTACATTCATGCTTGACCCTCTTATACCCGGGCAGCTGAAAAAAAAAAGTATGATAGTATAAGGTACAGAGATCATGAGTACTAGTGATTCAGCAGTGAGATTCTTTATATTACCCCCCCCCCCCCGGGGGTATATGTGTAGGTTTTTTGCTCCCATCTGCAGGTGGTGAAAGACATCGGTGGGATGTCTCCCATGGAATGCCATCCTTGACGTTCCAGGGGTAATATCTCTTCTCTCTCTCCTTGCTTCTGTCTTCTGTCCCGCTCTCTTTCCTCTCTTTTTCTTCTTGACGTGTAAATGTCTTACCGTGTTTGGTACAATATAGTCGTGATCGTGCTGATGTGCCGTTAAATCCCAACACAAACAAACAAACAATTCTTTATATCCAAAGGATATTAGTCATCAACAAACGGCTGTATTTCATAGCCATTTCTACACACAGACTACTAAATATTTGATTTATGTGTAATCTCATTGAATTCTAACGAGTCTATTTTGACCATTTTGTCGCTGTAGTCAATGCCAATCTATTGAAGTTACAGCAGGCAGATACAATGGATCTACTCATGTATGTTCTCGCCTTCTCTCATCCTTGTTTACTCTTCCCTGTTATCTATGTCTTCACCTCCTCCCTGTCTCTTCAGAACACTATCATCATCATCATCATCATCATCATCATCATCATTTTACGAAAAATGTCTTAAACTTTAGACGACTGTCCACCGG
>JBCEWB010126493.1:0-11361 GCA_039654565.1 Peronia peronii | reverse complement strand
TCTGTCTGTCTGTCTGTCTGTCTGTCTGTCTGTCTGTCTGTCTATTTATTGACCGGCCGTCTTTCTGTCTGAATATGTCGTCATCTGTCATGACTTTGGCTTTATTTGTAATTCAAACGAAAATGTATTAATCAATATTGCGAGATCATTATTTTTTTTTTATAATACCCCGGTTCCACGGCTGTATTTTGTTCTCATTTTGAAGATCCTATACTTGATTGTTTCGATCAGCCATGTTACTTCCCTTTGACCTAACACACAATGGTTTTGAAACCTGGAGGAAGAACAAATCTCAATTTGAGGCTTTTCGCCTTGAAACGTACAACATGAAATCTTCCGAAAAATGCTTGCTTATTTTTGTCATAGTTTTATTTGTCATTTAATTTTGTTTTATCTTTTTTTTTTTTTTTTGTATTTTTTAAAATTCTATTTTTTTTTTTTTTTTGGTTTGTTAGTTTGTATATTTCGTTTATCAGTCTATCTTTCCAATGGCAGGAAGTTAACATGTATTTTTTTCTTCTTCTTTTGCTCTGTTCAACACTTACTGTAGCTGGAAAAACAAAGTAATAGGACTGGTCTAAACTAATCCTCTATTTAATCTCCTCAGGTATCCAACAACTTGTGATAGTGTCATGTACAATCAGCCAACCCAGTTATGCACACCTGGCCAATGGATGAACCAATCAGAATCCACACCCACTTCGGACGAGGGCGACCTCTACGTTACAATCTACTGTGATTCGGGATTTGAACTCTACGTATACAACAGCGTAGCCATATGTCTGTATAACTACACCACCGCCACGCTCAAATATTTGGATGCTGAGGCAGAATGCCAGAGAATGAACTCTCATCTCTACACCATCAAAACTGTGGACAAACTGGCTCTGATTCAGAGCCTGGTAACAACTGAGAGTCTGTGGGTGGGTTTGAACGACATTGACAATGAAGGTTGGTGGGTGTGGGTGGATGATGGACTGGAATCAGACCCGTATCATGAGGACTTGCTCTTCGCAGATGGAGAGCCAAGTGATTCTGGCGGTTCCGATAATTGCGGCATGTTAGATCCAGGCTCCAAACATCTCAATGACCAGGATTGTGCGTTAACTTATTATTTCATTTGCGAAAAAGGTCTTTTACACAGCTAAATAATATGCTAAGTAGGGAGTTAACCTAATCAATGTCAACAGAAAAATCTGTTATTCCCGGATGTCTAAAATTAAATCGGTCTGTATTCAAAACCATGTTTGGTGTGCTTAGATATGAACTTCATGACGTTTGTTAATTGAAGGTTTCGTATTAGTGAGCCTCGCGGAGATTTACTATATATTCAGTGATTTTGAAAGGATCTTCTGTAAGATCATTGGTCCTGTCTATGTGTCTGTTTTTTGACCGGCCTTGACAGACACAAGGAAAGCATTACCAACTTGGAGCTCTAACCCGGAGTAAGGCAAGACATTGGACCAAAACAAAACCTATTGTCCCCTCAGTGAAAAGAAAAAAAAATGAATAGTGCGCTCATAAATCAAGATCAGCAAGGATGAAAAAGCCAGTCTACACGTACAAGGATCAGGAGGAAAGAGCTAGAGATAAGAGCACAACTTTAGTTCAGTGGACTAGCCTTACCATCAGTATTTGGCTAAAAATGTCTCTGTGAATCGCAAACAGGGGAGAACTCTTGTGACAATGTTTCTTGCAGTGTTCCAAAGGGTTTCAAGACCTCAGGATATGATAGGATAGGCCAGGATAGGATAGGATAGAACAGAATAGAATATGATAGAACAGGATAGAATAGTATAGGATAGGATAGAATGAGGTGGTTTGGGGTGGGATAGGATAGGATAGTATAGGAGAGGAGAGGATAGAGTAGGATAAACTAGGACCATCTGTCATCTGTCGACACCATCGGGTGCGCTATTACCACAGGATACTTCGCCTCCATTAAATTTGTTAAGTACTTCACTAGCCCTGCTGACTTCATGGAAATTCATTCCAGATTCAGAGATGTTGTCAATGAGAGAAGTCTATTTTAATTTTTGTGTCAGATAGGATAAGATATTAGTCGGGAACAGTGTTTGTTATACAACTACTCCTTGTGCTCTCCGAAAAATTGACAGATATCCACCAAATTCTCTTTTCGTTTTGTGAAGATGGGAAGGATTATACGGACTCCATCTAAACATTTAATTTTCTTTTGCTACCTTTGTTCTTTAAGAAACACGTTTTGTAACAATTTCTGTGAATACATTGATTTATATTTTGTATTTTCTTGTGGACATTTCTCTTAGGTTTCAGTCTTACTAAGCATAATATTATTTTGTGTTTCCACCAAAATACATGTTAAAATATTCTATCATTTTCTCACCAAAAATTAAATATTTCAATATGCTATGAACTCTACAGTATAAAAAAAAGTCACGTTCAAAGATTTATGGAAAATTTTAAAGGACTCGTTTAAAGTGACATTGCCTTGATAGTTGATTAGAATCAACCTTTTTAAAAATTGTTTGTTTCACGTATATGCAGATTTTCTTCTTTTTATTTTAGCCGTTTTGAATTCACGTAAACCTGCACGTCTAAGTTTGTGTAAATTTTGTCTGAATGGCACTTTTCATGTCAATTTTTCAGTTCACTGTCTGAGCATTAAAAAATTAATTAAATTTACACAATTTGTTCGTATGACATCATTTAAAAATTCGCTGATTGCCTGAGTGTTGTTTACGTGCACCCATTGCATGACTCACATACGTTTCTAAATATTTAAATTGTTATGGTCGGAAAAGAAAGTTCTGAATCAATTATTTTCATCAGTGGGGAAACTGAAAAATCAGTTTGGGATAACTATAGTTAATAGGTCATCCTCTACAATACTTGCTAAAAGTTTAAATAGGACGTGTCCATCCTTAGATCGGTTAGGCATGCACCTATTATGGGATACCAATCCCGGCATTGAACAAGTGTAGACACCTATTAGAGAGAATCCACGATATTGCCCATACACCTCTCTTTTGCTTTTTTTTTTTTTTTTTTTATTTCTAACCTTCTTTTTTTTTCTTTTTTTTTTTTTTTTGCTTTGATCAGAGACAAACAAAAAAAAAGAATAAAAGTTGCTTTTTATTGTTAGATCAAGAAGATAAATTTTATAAAATAAGGAACCTTCCGGAAATGCAGCACTGTATATAGGAAACGATTTCGCCTGGAAGCCTGGCTGGTTCTCTGCTACCACCTGCAGGAGGTGAATGCCCGCCGTCCTTGGGATGTCTCCCGTGAAATGCCATTCTCAGAGCTCCATGAGTGACATCTCTTCTCTCTGCTTGCTCCTATCTTTTGTCCCACACTCTTTCCTACGTCTTCGGCCGTTTTAACGTTTAAACGTATCTTATGGTGTTTGGCACAATATAGCCGTGATCGTGATATAGTCGTTAAACCCCAACACAAACAAACAAACAAACAGCCGGTTGGAAAGTTGGAGGAAAACTGGGTAGAAAAAAAAAGGATACTTTTGTTCCTCCGTATTTTCTTTTCACTGTTCATATCTAAAACCCACCGATTAAGACCCAGACGCCTCCAAGGCTTGCAATTATAGTTCACCATGTTTTCCCAAACCGTAAGTGGGTCATACTAACCTGGGGTCACGGATTACTCAGAGTGGTGGATGTATAGAGCTGTTAAGATTAGTATCTCACTACGACAGGATCGTCTTGTGACGAGTGCGTTCTGTCTCCCAAAAGTTGGGTGCACCTCACTAGGACAAGAAAGTCTCACACTTTAGGTCAATCCTCTGACACACACGTAAGTTTTCTTAACAACGTACACGAGACTGGCAATGCAACCAAATCAGTGTAGCAGGCCTGTGGTGTGTAAAATGGTGTGTAACTTCACAATATTCACTCCTCCTCTACTGTGAGTCAGTCAGATTTGGTCTAGTGCGGGATGGATGGATCATTTCTCGTTACCACAAGAAATAATTCTTGGGATAGGGGTAGGTTTGTCCTGATAATATTATGATCGCGCATAGATCCTAGGGACACAGCAGGACTGTCCTGTTAAGTTTTGTACAATTGTCTGCATTTTAAATACCATAAAATTGGGAGGGGAGACTCCTATCGTAATGGGATATCAGTCTTACGCTTCCAATATGATGGTACTGTATTTTTTTGTTTGTTTGGATTTTTTAAAAATATGTTATTATATATAAACTTTCACTGCAAGTTTCTTGGGCGTAGCAACTTCTGGAGACGTCTTTATGCTAATGAAATATAGTGTGAAGCTAGTATTGCACTTAAACAAAATGACTCAAGAGAGGCTCGTCTGATTTATACGAAGCTTTGTGGACAATAGAGTTGAAGGGAACCAACTGCAAGTTTAAACCACAACAGTTTTGACGACAAAGGTTATGTCCAGTCACCAACTTATCCTGACACGACTATCTGAAGCCATTTCTGAATAAGTAGAAAAATAGAATAACTTACTGTTCCGTGGCAGAATAGTCTCGTTGCGCTCAGTTTAATCGACCATATTCACACTAAAGAATAAAACAAAACAAAACAAAGATGGGCCTTTACTGGAAAAAAAAGTCACGTTTTCTTTCGAGCAGTCGGCAGCAAACAAAAATGTTTCGATGTTTGCGCTTAAGTGGCCCTAATCCGTGTACTTTTAAAACAGTTTTGTTTAGGTGAGGTACTGGCCTAAGAAAATGCCAGACGAGCACCAATCCAAGCAGGTCTTCTATGAAGAAAGGAGTCAGGGCAATACAATGGGTCAGGAGGATAGAACTTGCTCTTCAAGAACCTGATTAAGCGCCACTTAAAAAAGTCAGATGTGGAAGATTTCAGCTTGGGCTTATTTGTTTGTGTTAGGGTTTAACGGCATACCAGCACGATCACGGCTATATTGTGCCAAACACAATAAGGTACGATTACACGTCAAGAAGAAGAGAGGAAAGAGAGCGGGACAGAGGACAGGAGCAAGGAAAGAGAGAAGAGATGTCACCCCTGGAACGTCAAGGATGGCATTCCATGGGAGACATGTCACTGATGGCGGCCTTTCACCGCTTGCAGGTGGGAGCAAAGAACTTACCTATATACCCCGGGCCAATACAGTCATTATTATTACATTATTATTACCCAAAGGGAAACAGGTCGATAAGTCTCCTGATTGCCTGACAATTTGTGTGATAACGCTAAAGTCAAAGTAATCATTGAGTTCAATGGATTGTCAAAGAATATAATTTATTTATATATTATTTATTTATTTATTTATTTATTTATTACTATGTATTTATTTATTTAAATTATTTACTTATTTATTGATTGATTTATTAATATGTTTATTTATTGCTGCTACATGTATTTATTTATTTATGTTTTTAATTCGTATTTATTAAATACTTATTACTACCTTTATTTATTTATTATTGATTCAAGTATTTATTTATTTATTTCATTTCTACGAAAATCTATTCGTTAAAGGCGTGCTTCAAATTGAAGGGATGAAAATTTAAAAAGCTGTGGACATTTTCGTCCAATTTTGTTCTTTGCTGTTCTAACTTATTGCATGCCTTAGTGCTCTACTTAATTCTGGTCCGACTAAACACTGGAGAATGAACTTTTATCCGGCAATTTATCTGTGCCACAGATAAGCTCGGCAAACTTTCGAATTGATGGAATAATCGGAGGATTTAGTGTGTGTAGCCTTACAGCATAGATTGACTGATTTTAACCTGTCTCTGTTACACAGTTCCAAATTAGTTTAAGATTGTTCCTCTCACCAATTATGAAGCAGAAAACAATTCCAAAAATAACAACAAAAAGAATAGTGTTAGGCTTTTATTCTTATCACTAACATCTAAAAGGTCTAAACAGAAGACGTTCACCATCGTACATGCGTGTGCCAACATGTGTATGGCCGCACATGTGTCTGTAATTATGTATCTAGGATCATTTTGGGACAAAAAAGGAGCGTAGTTTAATATTCAGCGAACAGAGGCTGAAGGAACGTCAGTTATCTTGGGTGGCTATGTAGAAAAACGGGCCAAAATCGCTTTATGCAACATTAACGAGAAGAAGAGATGGATATATATTCATGGATAGATGGATGGATCTATGGATGGATAGTTGGATGGATGAATTAACGGATAGATGGATGGATGGATGGATGGATGAATAGATGGATGAATGGATGGATGGATGGATGGATGGATGGATGGATGGATGATGGATGGATGATGGATGGATGGATGGATGGATGAATGGGTGGATGGATGGATGGATGGATGGTAATAGTTTTAGGTATATAAACAGTTAGACCAGTTCTCCAGAAATTGGCAACAGTCAGTATTTCAGAGCAGAATGTGATCAATAAAATCGGTAACCCATCTACGACGTTTACTACGATGATAGTTATTATTCTTAAATGCAAGTCAAAATCAAACATAAATCCAGCCAGTCTTGAAAAAATAAAGATTTAGAACAAGACAACATAATTCTTTAAACAGGAACGCTAAAGCCCGAGACATTTTATAGATGTTTTATAGTTTGGAGTTTAGTTTTCCCTTACAAGTTCTATAATCTAGACATGAAAATAACGATAAAAGGTGGGATCGCCCGTTGTGACATGCTTGGACTATAGTCATTTGACTCAAGGCTCATTCAACGCTAATTTATTCACTTCCTTTTTTTATGGAGCGACGGATTAGATAACAATATACTAGTGGTCAATGCAGTCGGTGTATAATCCATCTGTGTATAATTTCTTCCACGATATCTTCTGTATCTTTTTCTTTGTGTTCTCCCTAGACGTCTGCTGTCAGCTTCTTGCGTTTTTTTACTGCATGATCAGCATCACCATAGGGGCTCACGTAGAGCTGTGACTTTGTCCCAAAGGCCTGTATCTAATTTGAAGCCCCTAAAAGGAAAAGTGCCTGAGTCAAAGTCCACATACTTTAAGCTAAGATCAACAAAAGCTAAAGAGTAAAGGCAAATTGAATCTGTAATAAACTAAAGTCATAATTTAATTTACAATCGTCCAGACAACATGTAAAATTGGAGTGACTAAAATATCATACGACTTCAGAAAAAAAAAACTTTTCGGCATAAACTTTGTCAAAACCGACTTACGTACTCTTCGTTTTAGAGTCTTCAACAGTGAATGACAGAATCTGTGAAGCAGTGGTCGGCTCGTGAGCTAAGTACAGTAAGGTTTAAATGTGAAATTCGCTGAATGATTTATTGTGAAAGATAACCGTACACACCTGTCACCTGTGCACCAAATAACTTATCAAAGACACTCAAGAGGCAAAGGATATCACTATGATGTATTTTAGTCAAATTACGTAAGATTATGTTAAGATCCTTGATCATATCATCATCTTGGCTTTTCATTTACGTCATGCATATATCCCCACTAACGAAGCCATATTGTAGATCAATCCAACAGATCCTGGGATCGAATCCATTGGAAAAGAACAAATGATAGTCACCACAAGCGGCAACTGTATAGAAACAATGGGCTCTTTCTGAGCCTCCACGTGGCCATAGGCTTGACCGCTTGCTTACTAAAATAGTGTCTTGAACAAAGGTGAGCATTGTGAACAAAGACACAAAACAGCCGATCTTTTCAAGAAAGCTGAATTGAAAGTCAATCAATTTTTCTTGGTTGCTTCACACCTGAGTTGCACAATAACGATTTATTTTGTATGAAATGTTAGCAATGCAGTGTGTTCCATAATGTTAACAAAGGAACAGGATGCCTCCACGGCATGACAACTCACACTACCAAACAAATGGAGCGTTGATTACTACGACTGATCTACAAGAACGTTCTCAAAGAGTCCATAACCCATCGAATGAAATGGTAAAATCATCATTAGATAGCCTGGAATGGAAACCTTTTGTACGTATCCTATGCCATATAATGAGAGACAGGCATGATTATGAACTAAGGGTGGAGCACCACGGTTAGAATAAACTTCCAATGGAACTCTTGGTTTGAGAAACTTCTAGTGGAGCACGTAAATGGAGACTTTTGGACCCGGACACTTGGTTGGATATAGTTTAGGTTGGAGCAATAAGGCTTGGTCGGCAATTCTAACTTTCCTGAAGTCGTGTGACATGTCGTCGTCCAATTAAAACATATCTGGTTCTTGTCTCCTCCGATATCTGGGCCTCAGTATTTCCGAGGATGTCATGTCACAATATCGCATTATCGTGTGGACAAAAACCATCTGGTGTGTAGATGCCTATTGATTTACATAAAACTAGTGCCCCGAAACCCATAGAGAAAAGGAAAGAGAATAAAAATACAGGTCTAACCAATCAGTTAAGCAAAACATTTTTTTCTTGAGTTGTAAATATATCTCAAAGGACATTGCGTGACAAAGACCTGAATTTCCATGAATGGTGTAAGTACAAATATGTACAGAAGTTTTGAGAGCTTAAGTGATAACAAAAAACACGACGGCCCAACAACAACAACCATGCTAGTAATTACAACCACAGCAACAACAATAAAAAGAAGAACGATAACACTAAGAACTGCAATATTATACCAACAACACAGCAACAAGAAGATAACAATATGATAACAACAGCATTAGCACGACAATAACAAAAAGTACAATGCCAACAACAGCAACAGCAAAGACAACAATACACACAACAGTGATGACACCAACCACTACAATTACAAGAATGACACCAACATCAACAACCACAGTCCTACTGGCCTGAGCAACAATAGTTGTACTTAAACTAACAGAAAAGCAAAGACGAATACTATAAGTCGAAGAATAATATTACACCACAGTTACAGTCCAAACCAGACCTTCCAGTGAAGGGGAGTGGGAGAGACAGGGGTGGGACAGAACTGGTTTGCACTCTGCACAGGCCAATGATTTGAAGGGTGTGGAAAGAAGAGGCCCACTCCCTCTTCCCTCGAACATAAACGAATAATAATATATTTAACATAATATCGGCCTTGCAAACATTTTGATTACAATCATTATCTGCGTCACCGTTTGGTTTCCACTTCTATAGATCGAGTTTCCTCGAGGCCTTTCATTGTTTGAAAAGGCTGTAATTTGTATGTGTGTGTGTGTGTGTGTGTGTGTGTGTGTGTGTGTGTGTGTGTGTGTGTGTGGAAAAGCTTGTGCATCTGTGACAGTGTATGTATATGTGTGTGAATGAGTGTACTGCAGATGGTTTGGTGGTCTACCTCTTTATATCATGCTAATTTATTATAAATTTAACACACACACACACAAAAAAAGCAGAAGCCAAACGCACTAAATGCAGTTGTGCGGAATCGGGAATTCATTCCTTAATCTGTGGCCTGGGCCTCTTACCAGATGAGAACAGACCTGATTAAACGTGCAGAACCAAGGGCAATGGCAAAGCTGACCCCATTCCTCAATGTCTTGGGCAGATCGTTACAACGTCTATCTGCTCTCCGGCCATGAGTGACGGCCACAGCCTGAGTTAAAATAGATCTACATATAAAGCTCCAATTTCAAGGCAGATCACGCTCACGCCCACAGGTGACTGGGATCATCCGGAAACTGCCTGAAGCCGGACAAGGTCGAAGTTGCCAATATCTACTGTTTAGCAACAAACAAACATCTTTTTTTTCGTGTGAGCTGTGTGAGTGAAGGTGCTGGACTAGTTCTTACTCTGACATATTGGTGGAAGTATTTCAAAGTGTGAGTGAAGTTTTCAATATAATTGGGAAGTTACTGCTCAACTATTTCAAATTTTTAGAATGCACAATGAAGAGCACATTTGTTGTTGTTGTTGTTGTTGTTGTTGCTGTTTGTTTTGTTTTGTTTTCTTGTCTTTTTTTTCTGTGTGCTTTTCGTGTTGTTTCTTGTTTTGTTTGTTTGTTGTTGTTGTTGTTGTTGTTGTTTTATTTTTATTTTTTTTTTAAATACAGCTTATCCTCATTGTGCTAATTATTTTTTGTATAATTTGTGTAATATGTAAGTTCGAATTGGTTAGTTAAGCAAACTTTTGTGAATCAAATATCTTGCAAATTATATCATTCTCCATTTTGTGTCTTTGTTTGTGTTCATTTTTTTTAAATGGAGATCAAAGCACACTGGTTTTCATCCATATGGGCCTACATACTATCCTGATTCTTTGTGTCTTATTTTCATGACGATGAGTTGTGTAGTTTCTGTGTAAAGAATCCGTAAGGTTTACTCTTCTGTATTTTGTTTTCAAATGGTATTGTCCTGTAGTAGTTTGAGGTTTTCAATCTATTTTTAATAATACTTTTGAGTGAAAATAAATTACTAGATTTCGTAAAATTAAGTGTCCTAGGCCACTTCGAAAAAATTCCTCTAGCTTGAATCTAGCAGTGATAGCATTATTTGTCACAAAAGATTTTGGCCTAATATTTGTTCGCCTCCGAACTCGACATTTTAATAAAGATTTGACAGACAAGTAAAATATGAGAAGGTTTCCAATATTCTTTAGGCAATGTTGATTAGATTTTCAAGATGTGCGTTCATGTAAGATGCAATGTTATCAAACAGAAAAGACATTGGCAAAGTTTTAAGGCATAAAGTATTTTCTGAATTCTTACACAATTCCTTACTGGTCTGGTCTACCTGGATCAGTCTGTTATTGTTCTCTCGCTCATAATGCTATCAAATATGTGAGTGTCTAAGGTACTGGCAAAAGACTGAACAAATGCATTTTGTGGCTTCAGATTTTGGTAAAGGAGGGGCAGATTCTTTGGTGTAATTTGTACACCTGGAGAATAATCGAGGACGTTGATAACACTTTTTTTTTCTGACTCGAATTTTAGCTTCTTCATGCGGTATTGATGAATGTACTTAGACATGTCCGGATGTTATCTCACCCCAGTAGTCATGTTATCAAATTGTAGTATCAGTAAATCTAATTAATGTTAACTATATTTGCACATGTTCATTTTCGGCGCATGTACAATCAGACCTGAGGCATTTCACAACCTGGTCGATAACGCTGGTGGGATTTAACATGTGTTGATTGAAAAACCATTAACCATTAGCATATTATCGATTAGGTTTCTGGAAAAAAATATATTGTTAAGCAAAACTACCTATCAAATTAAAGGAAAAGATGGTATTGCCAGTTCTTTTATTCTGCTCCTATTGATAACAGAAACTGCTGAGTTCAACAGTGGTTTTATGAGGATTTCTGCTGTTAAGCTTACTTATTCAGATCCAGTGAAGTGAAAGAAAAACTGTCCCTACATGAGTATATTAGCTTCTCAAATAGTAAATATACGCGCAATGGACGTGAAAGGCTTAGTATTCGGATTTAAAGAATGATAGTTTATGCTTAAGGGGGGGACGAGAGCGGGGGATGGGGTGGAGGG
>JBCEWB010126483.1:0-11361 GCA_039654565.1 Peronia peronii | reverse complement strand
AGAGAGTATCTCAGACACGCTACGCTCACAACACACACTTGCATGGGCCCAATGTATACAATGACGACCCGCTAAACATCGCTCACAGCATACACTCGCGTGTACCCAACATGTATAATCATGATTCTTTACAGATATATAATTATCACCATTACAACTGACAGTCTATGGATAGTTTATGCCCATGTATAAATACTCAAAAAATCCTACCACTGTATCATATGTGATACATTTTCACCGTATTGGTCTTCTCTATTTATGTCCAAATTTAAGTCAGTGCAAGTTTACAAACAAAATTCAGCAGTCAACAGTTCAGAAAGGAAGACTTAAGAAGGTCAGAATTTGTCTTTCAATTTTCTGACTGCCATGGTTACAAATTTGATGTAAAAACAAACTTAAAAGAATCACTACTCCAGATGTAACTTGTTCACTGAGGAATGAGTAAAACAAAAACTTTATTCTGAACAGAACAATACTAGTGCACTATACATAGCAAAATTGATAAGTTTTCCAAGATAGAAATCCTATATTCACTGACAATTTCTTGCTCAGTTGATCTTTTAAAAGGATTTAACCTTTGAAACTGCAAAGAAAAAAAAGGACTATAGTTTTCATAGTTGTCATATTTAATATTGATATTGTAGTATCAACAAATAAAGCTCAGTTCTTGTCATATAAAACAACAGCACAAAAATTGTTTTCTAGAATGATACTTACTTTATCATGAGAATCAGCTGGTTTTACGGTAAGGTCATCACATAAATTAAAGACGATGCAATAAACAGCCCGGCTGGACAGGAACACCTAGGCCAAGAGATAAATTAGGTGAAAAGTATGAAGTCTACGAGACATATGCAAATTTTCCGTCTGGTTATGTCAATAGCAGTTCAAGAAGCCATAAAGCAGCTAGATATTTTTATTGTAAAAAAAAAAAAAAAAACTCGGACACAGAAACTGATGGCACTATCTCTTATTCTTCTACACCGTATGTAATATGAGGTTGTGACCATAATAACTAACAGCTGAGCAGAAAAAAATACACTTGAGTATTTTTCGATCAGAATGTCCAAGTGAAAGTATTATACAATATATGTCAATGCCAACAAATGTACATTCCAAAAATGACAAAAGTCATCAATGCAAAAGATCAAGGAAGACAACAGGTGAGCAAAGATGTCACGGGGTGCAGAAACAGAGTCGTTTCAATTTTGATTTTGTGTTTGTTTGCTATGAGTATTCAAAATCACTGCACACTTAGATATATTAGATAATTTATCAAGAGAAATTCTAAATGTTGCAGAGCTTCGATCTCATGCATCTTCATGTTCTTAGCACTTTGCTCAAAAACATTATGAGAGATAAAATTCACTGTTATTGATAGTGATATCAATGTTCCCACTTTCATTATTTTTATGAATAAGACAGATGAAGTCAAACACAGATTACCTGATGTGTTGTGTAGTAAACAACATGACCAGAGAAATCCCAAATGTTGAGGATGATGGACTCATGGCTGGGTTTGTCCAAAGAGCCAGGCTTTGAGCCCTGGCTGACTTCTTTCTGCTCCATGATTTTCTGAACTAGAGAGACAATTCTGTCTGGGATGTCTTCGTGTACGGCTGAATACTGATTGTGTTCCGACACCAGGAGGATGTCTTTGTTATTCGGAGTCTTGACCGGGCTGGAGGAGTTGGTGGTAGATGTGGTACTGGACTGTGAAGGAAAGCACACAACATGAGGCACTTTGAACATCAGACAAATTACCTTCCTTTGCCACAAGTTAAAAAGGAGGCAAAGTATTTCCTTTCCTTTTGTTATTTGAAACGTAAGTAATAGAAAATTCTGAAAAAAATCATCGTGCAAAAAAAAATTGTTCTTTTCATCTATTTCATAATTGTTTTACCTCACTTGTTTAACCCAATACCATTTGCAGAACTGCCGATATATGCCGTTTGCTGACGCTGGTTCATTTCCACACATACACCAAATTACGCCGATTTTTGGTGGCTTGGGGTAGCTTTCATAGAAACGGGATTGAGCCACAAATAATGCCACTAGAGAGATTTTGACCATATCACGTGATAGCTTGTTCAAAATGGCGTCGCCCAGTGCGAATTTCATGTGTGTAGCTTGAACGGTTATTTCACAGTGAATTTTTGAACTTGGGTGCATTTTTAGACATGAATGAGGTACTGAAATTGTTTGAGCTATATATGATGGTGATTTGTAGGAATTGAATTGCCTACAATCTCCAGTGATAATTTTACTGGTATTTTTACTGTGAAAACTGGATGTGGATTAGTCTGATAGTTTTTTTTTCCCTATAAATTTTTGAAAATTGTCAGGAGTAAAATGATGGAGTTATCTCCCATATCATCAATAAGAAGTAGGGCTGAGGTAAATATTAGACTGAGTGGTAAATGGGTTAAGAAAAAACCTGGGATTATCATGATCTTTCCTTGTTTACAATGCTTACAATGCTCTTGTACTTGGCAAAGCAAAGTCACTTACTTGGTTGAAAAAATGGCTCACAATTGATAATCCCCTGATTCACAAAGACACAGAGGATAGACTGAATAAAACAACGGAAAATCTTTTGGAGGGAAAAATTTCTGAACTTGCTTTTAGTACCTACTTTCCTGGTAGTTACAGAAATGATTTTGTACAATAAAGTCTTTGTCAATGCAGAAAATGGTGACTGGCCAAGGCAAGAAAAGCTCTTATTGTTATAATCGGCCATCTCTAAACAGATATTTGAAATCTCGGTCACTGCCAGTAGAATGAGTCATTCTGACCAAAGGCTAAATTCTTCCTCAAGCGTGGAATGAAGATCAAAATCATTTTTGATTTAATGGAAAATTCTGAAAAAAATCACAATATGATGAAAAATATTTGTTTATCATGATTTTTTTTTTTTTTTCACAATTTTTTTTGTTTTAGAGTTTACAAAAGTGATTTTTTTTTGTTTTAATGATTTATGACTGTACTATAATCCTTGTACCTGCCAAAGGGAAGTAACCTAGTTGGCTGAAAAAATAACTCATTCATTATTTAAAATCAAAGTTGATTCATTAGTTATTTCTGTCCTTACTTTCTTGCTGCTAGAATGGGTATCTCTGATGACAGTTTTGGCACCAGTGTCATTCCACTTGGCTGCCAGCAGCTCCTGGGCAATGTTGGTGGCTATAGCCCTGTTGTATTCTTCCTCCAGACCCTCCACTCCACCTGGGGGAATGAACACAAAAATCTTTATTGCTCAGAGAGTGCTCTGTCCAAAATAGCAGCCATATAAATCATGCTAAACTCAACCAACTTCTGTGCTTTCAACAAAATTCTGAATTAAATAAAAACACAATGAATTCTTAATTAACTCCATCAACATTACAACAGCTGCACGCATAATGGATGTCAGAAATGTCTCTTCATGTGTGATTTTTTGGGGGGGGGGGGGTGGTGGGTAGGGGGAGGAGGGAAGGAATTCCTCCGATTTTGAGACCGACAAATCTCTGTGATTTGTGATTGAATGTTGCACGAAAACACAACTGCTTGTAGAATTTAAAAAATAATAATCAAAGAAATAATTTAAGAAAAAAAAAAAGCAAAATCACATAACCAGTAATGTGGAGCAAACAAAAACAAATGTACTCTTCCACACCAACTTCAAGATTTAGTCCACTAATCTCATGGAAATCTGTGAGTCATGATAAATAAAAAAATGAATGCTAATTTTTAAAAAAATAAATAAATAAAATATAAAAAAATTCAACATTTCTTTTCTCCTAAAAAGTAAGATTGTTTAAAAAAGAAAAAAATTATTTGGTATTTGGTATTTTTTGTTTGTTCAAAAACTTAATGTGACCCTCACGAATGAGAACCTGACATATCAAATCATACAATATTCATGTTCTGTGTTTTTGGGTGTTAATAAACTTAATTGGTATTACCAAATATAGAAAGGTCTATCATCATATGCTTCATGTTGTTTCTTTAAAAATTTGATAACAGTTTGCCTAATGTTGAAAAAAAAAAGCAGCAGAAATGATGTATTTCATGATGTAGCATTCCGAATGTACTTTACCTATTTGCACGGTACGTACTTGGAAATCAATACCAAAAATGAAGAAGTGCATGAATACACGGGCCTAGGGTGTGATTCATTTTATCCACAGCTACCCTTATTTCCTATATTTGTTATAATCAAAACAAAAACTAAACAATGCAAAACAAACAAACAAACAAACAAACCACCAAAAAAGGAAAGAAATTACAAGGACAAGTTGATCAAAGACATCACAACATATCATATTATACAGTTAGTGGTATTGCATCTCATGGATTTCCTTTTTTTTTTTTCTAAAATTATTCACATGTATATATTTATTATGATTCTACAAATAAATAACGTGTAAAAAAAAAATATTAAAAAATTCAAATTTCAATCTCATATAGAGAGGTATCACAAGACGTAGCCACTATAGGCAGTCTTTTGTGTTATCCATCATGTATCTCAACACTTTGATCATATGAATTATGACCAATACAATGCTATATTACTGCTACTGCTTTTCGTGTTTCCACATTCATTGTTATTGATACAAACAATATCAATATTATGAATTTCATCTTTATGATCAATGTTAACCCTCTAAGACCAAAACTGCCTTCTAAAATAGTATCAGAGTAATTTCAGAATGTTGAATTCAGCAATCTGACGATGAGACTATTTATATCGACTGAATATTGTTCTTCAGTAGAGGTCTGTACATTGTGGACATCTCTTTCCATAAACTATTCAAAATTTCAGTTATGTTCAGTCCTGCTTCAGCTTGTCACATTGGGTTACTGAAGATTAAAGGAAAGAAAAATGTCTGGGATAATCTTGAGGCTCATCTCATGATGGTTTCACCATGATGAATTTCATCAGGAGATCTTACCATCTTACTTCAAATTGTTTTTATGAATATACACGTGCTTTCGAGCACATTTGGTGTTATCATTTAGAAAAGCTTATCTCTTCTCCCCTATTTGTTCAAAGTGTTACTTAAAAAAGGGTTTAATGAATCTGTGAAGAGTAATATACCTAACACTCCAAGGTCCACAGAATCCTGCAACCTTTCTCTCCGTATGGTTTCGTCTCCTTTGACGGCCAGTTTCCAGGATGCTGAGTTGTGCAGGCTAAAAGAACAGGAGGCTGACAGGTCGATTCCTCCTGTGCTCTCTTCTTGGTCATTATGGCTAGACGAGACATACAGTGTTAAATCAGTTAAAAATGGGAGGTCATGTTGACCAGCCCTATTATTTCCTTTTGCCAGACACAAGGGGTGTTAAGCAAGCAGTATAAAGAAGAAAAAAATCAATTTTGCGCTCTTTCCTTGAAACCATGTCATGAAAAATATCTGAAACATTTATGGTACAAGGACAACGTGTCACTCCTACTGTAATAATTTTGTCAATCTTTTTGGTGATCAGTCTTTGAAATGACAGGCAATAACATGATTTTTTTCCTGCTTGTTC
Source organism: Peronia peronii (assembly GCA_039654565.1). NCBI lineage: Eukaryota > Metazoa > Mollusca > Gastropoda > Systellommatophora > Onchidiidae > Peronia > Peronia peronii. The sequence continues at coordinate 5,847 of JBCEWB010126483.1, read as the reverse complement.
AACATCTCTTGTGTCTGGCAAAAGGAAATAATAAGGCTGGTTAAAATAATCTCCTATTAAAGAAAGCAATCAATCAATCATTATTTTACTCGGTCAGATGAGCAAAAGCATTGATGATTAAGTCTTTTAAACAATAAAATAAACAGCAATAGCTAAAATTACTGTCTATCTCTTTATAAGTAAAAAAAGGGATACAACTTTGTGTCATAGCTCAAAAACCACTTCAGGGATTTCCATGGTCTTGGCTTGAAAGGAAGAAAAAAATCATGCACTTGTGTTTTGATGTAATGGATTTGTAAATAAGCAGTTATTTTTCTTCAAATATTTATAAACAGGTCTTTCCTGAAAAATTCACTAATAATGAACAGCCAACCGAAACCTTGACCTATGATAATGAAACAACCACCTGAAAAAAAGGTTGAAACGCGTAAAAGTACTGAGCCTATGACATAGATGAAACTCTAAACTTCAGTGGTTTTATTGTTGCTGTTGCCGAGTTCAATATGTCATAAATGCAGTGATCATTTATGTACATGGTGAAAATTTGGGAATAAACGCAACCTTGGAACGGCTAGTGTCTTGTTGCACAATGTTGAGCTCTACATGATTTTATGTGTTGTGGCTAACTCTAAAACTCCACCCTGCATTGTATTTATTTACATCCAGAATTCAGGTTTGAGAGTTTATTAATGAGTAAATATGGCAGAATGGTCTTCAATGCTGAAAAAAAATTTTTTTTTTAATTTGACAATAATTCTTACAGGTATGTTTATATATGTTGTTAGTAAAATGTAAAATGAAATCGTCCATTCCTTTTTCATCATGACAGGCAAATTATATTTGATCATGACTCTCAAAATATTTCATTAGGGAAGATACTACTGTAACTGGTGGTAAATCATTTACGATCTTAATTCTGATCTTTTTCTTTTCTTTTTTTTTTGAACATGGATGATTTCAGTCTTTCCTATGATAATTATTACAGATTCTTAAAGAGACCAACTGAAAATAAATGCACACATTTACAATTTCAGATTTCAGCCTATCTGGACAAGCTTTCCCACAGACAAAAATACTTTCTACTTTTCGTTCATTGACCAATGGAAAAGTCATCACTACATTTTGTCCAAAATATCATGTCTCACCCATTTATTATTTTGACTTTGAGTCTGAAGGGATACAAAGTAGTGTTTCAAACTATTTGTATCTTCATCACAAGATCATGTACATATGCACCCATTCATACAAAGGTTCATACTACTTGTTTTAAAAAATCTTTAGAATCCAGTGAATCCATTTTCAATCAATCAATAAACTTTCTAGTTATTAAGGTGATCTCTAGAAAAATGCAGCCAATTGCTTGTCTATCTCATTTTTCCTGCCACCAGTCTTGTCTTACACTTTCTCCCTTCAATGGCATTCAAGTCTATAGCAGCAAACAATTTCAAAATATCGTTTACTAGATATGGAATTCTATCAGTTTTCACAACACTCCATGCCCAAATGTAGATTTTCATCATAAGTAAATAATAAGCTTTATGGTTGTGACAACTGAACAAAACAAAAATGAAATACGAGAATAAATCAGAATATGGCAAATACTAATTCGATTCCTGTCAAAGGCTCAACAAACCAGTTTCATTCATTTCATCATTTCCTTGGAGCTGATACAAAAATCCATGATGTCATGATTCCCATGACTATGTTTAATAGCTGAACCTGTTGACCATTGGTCAGCATTCCCCAACTCACCATTGTCCAACCAGAGCCCTCTTCAGGCTGGTTTTGCCAGCCCCCTCCTGTCCAACCAGCATCAGGCGGGTCCGGTACACAGGCTGGGTGCCACACATACAGGCCTGCTCGTATGCCTGCACAGCTTGAGAACCTCTGGCCAGGATCTCTTTGGGCACATCATCTGAAATTACAAACAACAGAAGCCAGTTCTGAGATTCTCCTCAAGAATTGCTTTGGTAACATAATTTAGAATAGAACTGACTGGGGAAAAACTGACACTTTGAAACCCCTGCCTTGCTTTCCTGTCACACAGCGTCTGGATGAAAATAAAAAAGCAATATTACGTCCTTTCCTTTGGCATGTCATGGAAATGCAATTTAAATACCTATAATGGAAATCGGCTTGAAAACCACCGTCTCGGATTACTTTGGACCTGAATAGTGTGAGAGAGGCAGGTAATGGCACGACCTGACAGGCCTCCTAATGGAATTCACATGGACAACGGATAGGTTAAAAGCTATTGATCTGTCAGAAAAGTTACGTGGACGACATATGTGAAATGGAGCAGCGACTTAATGGAATGACATTGTAACACTGTCTCAAGATGCGCTGGGTGGATAAATTTGTGGGTGTAGGCCTATCACGTAGAGATGGTGTAAGGTGATGAAGATGGCCATGAATGTTCCGAAATCTATTTTATATAACCGAAGCTACTTGACTGTCCATAAATTTATCTTGTATCATAAAAGGCTATCAGAAGCAATGCCACTGTTCTTAAATTTATCTTCCAGCTTAATCTATATGGCTAAAAGAAATACGACGTGTTCCCAAATTTATCTTGCGCCATAAAGGGACACAACAAACAATATAACTGTTCTGAAATTTATCTAATGTCGCAAGGATGATCAGGAACGACATGACTGTTCTGAGTTTCGTCTTGTGTCGTACAGGATCGCTATAAACAGCATTACAAATAGGACATCGACCTGGTCTTGGCTTTCCCTCTGAATCCTCAGCTACAACCGCAGCCATGGCTAATGACTACGTGTTATGGTCATCAACTCATCGATATCAGCAACGTTCACTGGCCTCAGACATTGACCCTTGGCCACAATAGGAGTGTGAAGGAGCACTGGCTAATTTTCACAGAAAGAGGTTGCACGGGGACCACTAATTCGGACAGGTGGATAGGCTGAAATAGATTTGTTCCGACCAAGCGAACGGCTGGAAATCCCCGTCTAATTCTAGCAGGGGGATACAAATATCCAAACTGCTCACTACCACTGGCACAGGAAAACACAAGAAAAATGCACGGGACTGGTGACTACTATTCTCGAACCTCGTGGTGAAGCGGTAACAAAACATCAGTGAGTGTTCTATTTTCATTCCGCCGGGGATTTCCAGGTTTTTGCTTACCAAATTTGAACTATTAATGATAATAACGATATTGACAGTAGTAGTCTTAGCAAGAGTTGCATAATAGTGTCAGTTTTCGTAGCAGCAGTAGTAGCAACATGCGTGGAAATTGCGAGAATGCAGGACTGGTGATAGGTAATGGCTGCAGCAAAAACAGAACATGAACTACCTATAGTAAACTTAGCACGTATAGTAACAGTAATGATGGTGGTAGCAACAAAAAAGAGTAGCAATAGCAGTGGTAGGAGTAGACGTAGTAAGAGTAGTAAGCTTAGCAGCAGCGAGATGACTGTGGTAGTAGCAGTATAAGAAGCATGCATAGTGGTAATAATGGTAGCAAAAGTAGTAGTAGGGATAGTGGTGGTAGTGAGGTAAAAGTAACAATAGTAGTGATGAACGCAGTGGTAGTGGTAATAGTAACAGTTGTTGTGGTGGCTATAGTAACTGACGCAATAGTAGTATCTATCAGCTCATCAACACGATGGCAACTTTACTGCTCCATTCACGACATCAGCGAGTCTCATTATCAAGGTGTTATAAATGATTACCCAAGTGTTAGCAGTTGGCAGTCTATTCACTTGTAGAACTCAGCGTACATGAAAAGTGGACTGAATTGCCAGCGTAACGTCAACCCACCCAGATTACCGTTCCGAAAGAGTCTTAACTTGACAAAGATCATAGTTGACTGCCGTACATTTAACCAACTTGGATAAGATAATGATTTATGAGTGTAAAATCTTGAGAGACTTAAACATGTTCGCTACATTCTCAAGTCTTAAGTGTGGCTCTTTGTGTCATCGTTTCTCGAAAACAAACAAACCAGTTAAAAAATATGCAGAATTTCTTGACATATATGCATTGCACATTCAAAAAAAATATACAAATACATGTTGATTCTCTCTCTCTCTCTCTGTCTGTCTGTCTTTTTTTTCTCTCTCTCTGTCATTCTCTCACTCCTCTTCTCTCTCTTTCTCTCTCTCGCTCTCTTCCCATAATTCCATTATACGTAGTTACACACATAATAAACATACATTTCAAACAACAGCACACAGAAAGAGCCAAAACAAGAACGAACTGAATACCAAAGATTCACAATGTATCCTTAAGAACTCTTTGAGCAGCCGTGGACAACATTAAAATAATAGAAAAAAAAAACGTTTTTAGGCCATATTAAATCTCTTGTCTTTGATGTCATGGCTCTTAAGGATTCTGGAACAGCATTCCAGATCAAAGGATTTTGACATGGAAAGCTCTGTCTCCAGATGTCTTTGATCTTTGAGTCGTTAACTTGAGGAGAGAGGGGACCAGGGGCGGACTTTTGAGGGCAGGAGGGAGGGGGGGGGAGGGAAAAAAGGGGGGGGGGGAGAGGGAAAGATGGGAGGGGCAATGGAAACCCGGTAATAAATGTGCCAAAGGGTTGTCAATGCCTATAGTTCAGTGACCATCTCATTAAAGTTCTTCAGAATAAAGAACAGGGTCATGGAAACCCATTCTCAGATCCAGGCCTAAAGATAAATATCGATCTTTCGGAAATGCACCGCTATCACAGTGGCGCTCTCGTCCATACAGTCCGGGAATATCTTCTTCCTATCCCTTCTGAAATTAGCATCATTGAGCAAGCGGGATGTATGATTAGCAGTGTTTCTTTTCATGAAAATTGCGTGCATCAGTGCCGCTCATCAAATTTGTCCATTAGTGAACACATTGAATCTGAAAGTAATACTGTCCCACTAACAACAGTAATGTGCCCTTAACTCGGCAGTCTTCACAGACCAAAATAAACGTTTGTCATAATAGTGGGGAAATTACTCCGCCAAATAAGATCTGGCAATAGTAATGTTTCGTTACCGAAATGTTATGAAAATTTCGTTCTTGATTGAGACAGTCGTTTTTCTAGGTGATAATGAGGTGATTGTGTGAATATCCAGCTCAAATCCACTCACTTCCTTGCCAATTTCACCTGATTATCTTACCACTGGATAAAGGACGTGCAATATTGCACTGATTTACTCTTAAAATCTGGCGCACAAAGTCCCAGTTGTCCTACAGATTTGAAAACTGCTGAGCGTATAATTTCCTAATTGACACAAAGAACTGCAAGGTAATCAATTTTGTTCCAGAGTGGTGTGATATTTTTTCTTTTTCGTTTTTTTCTTTCTAAATTATGATTTTAGCTTTCCTTCAAAATTACGATAACAATCTGTTAATAAATTCTCGAAAGGTTTAATCAGAAAATTATATTCAATGAAATGATGCATAAACCAGGCGCTCAGAAAGATTCAGTCGCAACAAGCGTCAAAAGATTACTAACATCACATTTTCGGCGCGTACGAGCCTGTCACTACAGTGGCTCAGATCGTACATGACATGTGCACTGTCGATTCTTGACGGCATCCTTCACTGACCGATGACTATGTTGTTGCCTTCTTCAGAGTTTTGCATGATGACCGAAAACACAAAGAAAATAGTTTTCACGGGTTTTCAGTAAGGCTAGCCCTTTGAGGATAATATAATATATCCAACAAAGTTAGTACAACTGCCGTTTGAAACGGTGATTCCCATGTACTAAATTTTGACCCTGGGGATTTCAAACATTTTTTAAAGTGACTGTTGCTTACTTTATGCTCTACAGTGAGTTCATTTCATTATAATGTCATGGAAATATTCGTAGCTCTATATTTCTGACTTCATACCTTC
>JBCEWB010126472.1:0-11361 GCA_039654565.1 Peronia peronii | reverse complement strand
CCCGCAACCTCACCGACGTGAGTTGTTTTCACCCTCTGAAGCAGACGCCGAACCACAGAGCCACTGCGTCCCCCATCGTTAGTAGTCAGTAGTCTGTTGTCATTAATAATCTGTTGTTGTTGCCGTGATCATAGTACTTTGTGATGCTGGTATTCATGATTTAAGTAATCTACTGTGAACTAATGGACATAAAAAATGATTTTAAGCATTATCAGATAAAAATGCCATGATGATTTGGCGGGGAAAGGGAGATTTGGGGAGGGGGGGGGGGAGGGGGGAGGAATAGATGGCAATTCATATTTCTTAGTTTATCCTTGCCTTGTTTTGCAAGTCTTTTTTATGTCTGAGATTTTCTGTGCCTTATTGACCTTGCAAATCATCAGCTGTTAATTGTCAGAAGACATCGAACATAGTTCTTTTAGTATGCAGCATGCCGTCGAGTCAGATATGTAGCAGAAATATAACAAATAATACTCGTTATTTGGTCGGTAACTCATCAGTTACCAACATTTCTCCTTCTGAAAACAATAACAACAACAGCAAGCAGAGCGTATCGTAGTGGTGGCCAAAGGCTCTATTCGCTTTGAGGCATTCAGGGATCAATGAGCTCCATTGTACTGGCGAATGATTACGAACTGAACAAGAGATTGGGAAGTGAGGCACAGATCTGGTGGTATTAGAAACTTTTCTGTTACCACAATGTACAATAGGGATATCTCAAAAGGTGTATGGAGACGAAACACTCAGACATCTTTGATGATGATGGAACTGATATTTAGGGAGAAATCATCTCGTTTATAGTTGGGACCAGACACAACGTAAAGAAAGCAAAACTATGCCGATATCAATAGATGATTTTAAAAAAGTCAGAAAAGAACATCCGAGATCTTAAAAGCCATCCGGGGCTAGACAAGACAACATACAAGCAAACAAAAAACCCAAACATCAGTGGTTGCGCTAACGATTATGAAACAAAACTGCTCTGAGGAAAAACGCTAAAATTTGATTGCATGTCTTTCAGCTAGATAAGAAACAAACAAACAAACAAAAATCAAGGAAAACCTAAAGCAGAAGAAAATTAATTTGTTTAGTTTGGCGCCAAAAATAATGATTAAATGTCTCGAAAATACGGGATATGACTCGGCTTCTGTCTGTGAGGATTAATTCAACACCGTTTTTTGTTTTTTTCAGGGACGGGAAATGATGAGTATAGAGGACAGTGCACTGTTAGTTACTATCCCATAGATACATGAGGACCATGTGTGACATTGGTACAAAGGGATCATGTGTGCACTTCCCTCGAAATCCCCTTGATAGACGCAGTAGGCATCTCTTTTCCTCCTTCAAGTGCGACGTTACCGTTCCAGTCACCTTTTTGCAAACGAGACGGGTAGTTGGAGTAGACAGGGTGGAGTAACGTTTTTTAAAAGTTATAAAGGATCTAACTGAATCCTTGCGTCGTCAGTGTCAGACGATATGGCGCAGGCGGCGACCAGACTGTCACAAACACACGGCATGCATAATCATGTCTCCAGGTTGAGATTAGTCATTTAACCTTAGGTGTTTTTTTTTTTTTTTGTGCCGGCTGGCTGATTCAGCAATTGTACCGACGAGAAGAATGATAGAGATTGTATCAACACGACTGCAAATAAATGTGAAAATTTTGCTTAAATATTCTACTTTAAAGTACTTACATAATCAACAATCGTCAATGGGGTTTCATCTATTATGGTTTCAACTTTTGATTTTTGATGCTGTTGACGTGGTAGTTTGTGTCTCTGACGAACAAAATGAGAAATTCATTATGAGAAAAGATCTGGCGGGAATCTGTGTTGTCCAACTCTGTGGACCAGAAATTAGGAGACTGACCAGCGGTACAGAATCACGTGTTACCAATCAGTCCAGGCGGACAAGTTTTACGAGAAAAAGGAAGGCCCTCAATGAAAATTTGGGGGCGGGGGCGAGATTGGATGAAAGGCTTGGGTGAGACATGGATTCGGTGAGCAGGTGGATACTGAATTGGAGGAGTATGAGATCACTCAACCGAAGTGATGATCCACAATATTGAACAGGAGAATGATACAGAGCAAATGCTGATAGTAAGAATAGCGGAAATGAGATTGAAACAAACGATTCTCTAATCTGCCTGTAAGAAATGATGTTCTTATCTGATATTCCTGCTTTTATCTTGTCAACACCGTATGATTTTACTAGATGTAATTATTCCCAAACGCTTCAGACCAGAGCAAAGTCGTTGTTCCGTAGGATCACTCTGTATGTACATAATTATTATATCATTACAGTGCAAAACTATTTGATTACAGTACATGCCTATCCAGAATGTCACTATTAGTGCAGAATCGCAGTTTGCTCATGCCAGCATGATTCAGTCATTGACTCAGCACCGCTACTGGCAGAGTGTCCGTGACGAGGTTGACAGTCTTGGTTACACTGATTGGTCGGTATTGTGACTGTATCAGCGAGCATTTATCTGTTTGACGTAGTGGTGCTTTGGTTGTAGGATGTTGCCACTGGCTCCACGCAAAGACTGAGTTCAGAATGGGTGATGTGTGTAGGCAACTGGACATTAATCAGCCGAAGATGTTTCAACATCGACCCCGGTATTATTCCATAATTTTATTTTTTAAATTAAACTCACAATCAATCGAATTTTATCAAAATTTTATGACATGTTGTCCACATTTCAGAGACATGTGGATTCATTTTGGGTTGAAAAATACGGCTTATGTATGGAACCTTGAGAGCCTCTGGTAGAATCCAGGAAAATAGTGTCAGAGGCGGTGAAGGAGCCGATAGGGCATGGGTACTTTTTTTTTAAGTACGAAACCTTCCACTCACTGGAATTGTATCCAAAATGTGATATGCGTCGATTGGGCTGCTTGATGGCAGAAGCACGACAGAAGTAGGGTGAATCCATGGAATGTGGCCGGCTATAGCATGCTCCTCCCCCCTTCCATTTCCCTCATCATAGCTCAATTCAACGACTTGCATATTATGTGTCAAAATACATGGGACGGTTGGCAACGTTTAAGCGTCATTCGTCGGCAGTGTTCCAGAGGAACAATACATATCTGTGGTTGATGATAGAGGCGGATGTAAATTTTGTCAGACAAAAAATTAGTAAATACGTTGGTCATATCTGAGTTTGAACTCTCCTTGCCAAAAGGCTCGGTACAATTATATTTACATAGTTCTTCTCGAACTATGGTCCAGTCGGCAAACTGGTCCGCGAATTTTGCATAGGTGTGCGCGATGAAACACCTGTATGCTCGCGGTATCACACATCTTATTCAGCTCTTATTTTTAGCGTGCCTAGCAATGTTTTCTGGTGAAAATGGTGATGTTGAACTGCTCATATTTCAAAACAAACTCCGTTTAATATGTATTATTGTATAAAAGTAGATGCTTCATATTCGTGTTTTCACTTTGAAAAGCCAGCAGAGTAAAGGGTAAGAACACTAGTAGAACACTGGGTCAGGACGATTCTATAAGTACCATAAAGTAGGTCGTGCGAAAGATGGCTGTAAATTCTCATACTCTTTGACAGAGGGATCAGGTAGACCAGGAATGGCAAGAGGCTAGTGCTTGATAAATCTTTATTGTGAAAGCGAATCTTGAGGACTATGACTGCCCTAGGGATAGTGGTATCTCACTGTCAAGATATTTGGTGTGTTCCATCGCACGAGGACCCATTCTCTCTAGCTAAGATTGGTGGCTCGTCGAGAGGCGTTGCTGGAATGCGAGTAGTAACTCCATGTCTCCCCGAAAATAAGATCGTGGGCCAATTAAATCCGCGATGGTGGCTCAGGGAATTTATTGGTTGGGGGAAAGAGACGACATGTCTATTCACAACGATGTATATCTTTTTTTTCGAACAATTCTTTGAGTATCTGAGTGATTATAACTAGAACATAGGTAATAAGCTTATATATTCTTCGTACACAGCATTCGTATAATTATTTTGGGGAATATGAGAACCCATGCCTATCATGCCGCTTTCTAATATTTTCGCAGTCCATTCGCTCACGGCTTCCTTTTCCCTTCCCCCCCCTATTCTGATCTCAATTTGTCTAAGAACTAAACTCACTCAGCTATTAGAAATTATTGAAGCTGGCGAGGAATCTCAACCGATCTGTCACTTGGCCAGAATAACATGCACAAAGTGATATGAAACCATGCCAGAGATAATCTATAATAGTCTGGTTTTAAAATGTTACCTAAGACTTTGTATTTGTTCGGCATGTGTAGTTTGTTTGCATTGCATTTGAAGTCCTAGTAGTATACTGAAGTGTGTGCCAATGCATTGGTTAGCGGGATTCTCTTTTTTTTCCGGCACTTATTACCTCAGTTATTTATAACTAATCGTTTCATATTAGAGATAGTTGCAGGTATCGTAGATGTACTATGCTTTGATTCATTCATTTAATGGAGTACGTGAACAAAGACAATATTCTGATAATGTAATTGAGTTGTTGTACATCTCGGCGTTATCACAATATCCGTGATTACGAGTAGAAATAGAAGGGACTATGGTTGCGGTCATCGTTGATCTTTTGTTGGTGTTTGATTGATAGTGTGTTTGCTCAGACTATCAGTCAGAAGCTGGATAGCATTCAGTCATTCACGGTAATATATCTCCATGCTATATTATAACCGTTGTGGTTTTCTGTTTTATTGTGAAGCCACCTCTTCCACACGTACGAAAAACAGCACAGAAAAGCGCAATGCCCTCCAACAGAGCGTTCGTCTCTCCAGTTTGCAATAGCCAGTGGTGCTCGGCGGCCGGTCTTCACACTATCTGTTGTGCTGAGTTGTCATGTCAGGTGCTTCCTTCGCTGTGATAATTTTTCCGTTTTTGTTTCTCTTTCTATGTCTTTCTGTCTTCCTTTTTTTTTTTTCATTCTTTCCCTCTGCACATGTCCACTACCCTCACTCAGTTTCCGAGTTTGTCACCTACTTCGTAGATCTCTTTATAATTTTAGCCTCAAGCCATCCCCCCCCCCCTTTTTTTTTTTTAGACTTTTTCACTTTGTTTCTGGTCATCTGTCTTCCCTATTTTATCTTACACTTTTTTCCGTCATTCATTTTTTAGCCGAGTCATTCTCCTTTTCCTGATTCTCTTTCTCTCTCTCTCTCTCTCTCACTCTTTTCTACAGTCTATGTTTGTCACTTTCTGTCTCATTACCATTATATCGTGCAGGTCATGTTATTTTTTCTTTCATATATTCTATACCCTCCGTATACAATAACATTCTGGTTCAGGTTGCTATTATAGCAGTCTCGGGTTTCGCATCAATGTGAAATACCCTTCTATTTTAGTATCAACCGACGCTGACACAATTTTATATTATACCCCAGAAGTAGTTTCTCATAACTGTATGCCTCAATTTTGTGTACCGGACCACATGCCCCAGAGCTGCCATCTATGTCTATCAGGTCAAGATCTCAATTTTATGGGTCAGTTATAGAGATTTGATGATGTATGATCGGTTAATAAAGAGGAGGCCTCTTTTTTTCCTTTCTGTATAGCGGTCTTCTTTGAAATACAGTGTCTTGTGGAAGATTCAGCCAGACGTGTTATTATTTCAGCTAACGTATGTCAGATACTTTACCACAGGAGCGCACTGGTTTTAGGGTTGACTGCGGATAAGATAATGTGATTGAATGTGATCACTCAAGGCCGTTGGTGGCTTCTCAATTGCTTTACAAACAAAAGAATTCGTTTGCATGACCCAGTGAAATCCGGTCCCCAGTGTCTTGGCCTTTGTACACAATTTTGCCTGTTTGTTTTGAGTCATCCTCAGTTGGAAGAGTCATAATAGCCCCCAGCATTCGGAGTGAAAGTCAGACAGAGTTAACTGTCATTAACTTTTGTCTGGATTTGCGCATAAACGCTCTGCGTTTATTTTGGTTGTTTGTGTGTTTGCTCGTTCGTTTGTTTGTTTGTTTGATGATTGTGACTGTGTTGATTTAGCAGTGAGAAACACTGCTTGTATCAAATTAGCTGATGTACATATCTAAGGGGGTTAATAGTAAAATTTTTACTATCGTTTAGCATGATTTAGTGTAATCAAGTTTTTGTAAAATGCATTTCTTGTTTACCACATAATATTTTGATTGGATTGGGATTTTTTTTCCTTCTTTGTGGCTCGGTTAATATAATCCGTTTAATTACAAAACATCTACATAATATCATAAGTCCCTGATTTTTGCATTTAATCAAAACAGTCTTGTGTTCACGAAGAGATATTTTGCTTGGTATGTCACAAAACTGGCCTACACTTGTCCCTGTGCTTAATCTTAAGTGACGTAGGCTTATAGGGGATGACGGGATAGCCGTCAGTTCTTACTCGTTTCTTGCGGGTGTAGAGTAATCCAAACTAGGCAGTGTGTACTGGTCTGAGCTCCGTCGACGATCTCCACCTCCACTTTGCCACATGTGCATTCCATCTTCAGGCCTCCTGCGTCGTGTGGCCATCCTGTTTCATTTTAAAGTGGTTTACTCACTCGGTTCCTTTGGGAGCTCGAGTCTGTATAGAACGACTCACTGGGTATGCTCGCGGCTCCAAGTGAGACAACGTGCATATTAAAGCGCCGGGTTAGTTAAAGGGTAGCGGTGTACACAGTCTGGCCAGCATGTGTTCATCGTCCGTTAGGGGGAATAGATTCCAGCAAGGCGGTAGAGTTTCATGATGATCGGCAGGTCCCTCGCCGTACAGAGCAAGCCATTAACCAAAAAGCGTTGTTTTAGGGCGATCAATCAACAAGAAAACATTTCTTGTAGTACACTCCTTTCATAGCCGAAAACATTGAAAAAAGCCTATTTTGCTATAGTAAGTGATATGGGAGCAGACATATTTTCGGTCATTAAGAACATATAGTGTTTGTAACATAAGTCGGGAAATAATCTGGTCCCGAAAAAAGAAAAATTAAATGGTAAACAGTTTCAATGATCGCATTGCAAGAATATTGAAGGCCAGTATCAATTTGTAACTCGACGTTATCTCTTGTTTATTATTTCTTTACTTTCAGTCGTATCAAATATTGTGGAGGTGTGTACTAGCATACGTGTTAGTGATATCTTTTATTAGAAGTAGGATATCGAGGACCGACAAAACTCGATGCTCATACAGAGATGGGCAGCCTGTTCATAGCAAAACAGCGATATCCAAACAACTTCAACTACTATATAATAATATATATTTATATAAACGTAGCCTCTTCAAGTTACATCCTGATCAAGTGGCCAGCTCTGGATCTAGGCATAAAATAAACCGTGCAGTTTAATGCATTAAGGAGAGAGGATCGACTCAAAACAGCCTGATAGATATAACTTTTTTTTTTTCATGTGGGATTCGGCGAATAAGAACATAGGGTTATTAATAAGTCTGTGAAGAACTGGTATGATCTGTACCTTCCTACGAAATACATTTTTCAAAGAAGAAGGTTTCTACTGTCCTACGAACTCAAATCTCAATGCTTTCACTTTCAGGAGCTTAAAGTTTAATCCACCTCTGCTGGATTGTGTGTGAAGATCTGCAGCCTGTGGGTTGTCAGTTTACTCTATAGCGTCTAAGTTTTCAATCCAGCGAATGGTGGATATACAATAATTTGTGTGTCCTGCTGTTAGCAGTCATTCGAAACATTTTTAAACAGATCATTCGGCACATGGGATGTTATATTAAAACGTGTGCACACAAACGAGTATGAAATACATACCGTGAATGGGTGCTGATATTTCAAAACAAAGCGTGTCATATTACACCATAGCATGCGCAGTGATCATGGTTGGGGTTCAAGCGAGTATAGTAAAGACGGATTAAAATAACGCAGACTGGCTTTCAGTCTCAGCACAGCAATATGATTGTATGCGATAATATCTGTTCAGTCTTTAAGGAGGAGGGGGGGGGGAGGGGGGCATGGAATGATTTATCCAGTGAGTTTAAGCATGCTATAGTTTCTATAGACCGCAGTGATCAGTGGAAAAAAAGAAAAAAGCTTTTCATTATATAATCAAATGAAAACACGTGAGAGTTGTCAAAGCGCTGTGAAAGTAGTGGATTCTTCGTGGTAGGTCTTTATGTAACTTAAAAGACGAGCTACTGGACATACATAGCAATATTTTTTATAGTACAGACTGCAGAATAAAGCGTCTATACTGAATGTAGTGTAAATAGTATGAATGTAATTGACAAGGATAGAATGGCAATGCCATACAGTTATTGCACCTGTCCTTTTAAATCCCAAGAACTGAAAGAGAAACAATGGTCAATAACTCATATGGTGCATGTAGTTCAGTGACCACAGTGACATTTCCCACATTTTGTTTTTGTTTTTGTTTTTTGTATGCCGAGACGTTATAAATAGGATACTCAGATTGTCTTTCTATAAACCTAGGAAAATTGATATGTGTTGTCCGGTTGGCCATGGCCGCCGAGAACGTTCTTACGTATCCAAACGCTCAATCTTTGTCTCTTTGTTCACATACACGATGACAAAGAATGTAAACTATAATACGGCAAAAGGGACACTTTGGTAGTAAAATATATTCATTATTCCTTATTGTCAGTGACAGTACTTGTTTTTGTTCCGACCACTTCAGCGCCAGTCGATGCTAGTTATCGGTCTGTTTTTGTTTTGCTGTTTTTTGTGTTTTTTTATTCGTTCTATATGACTCTCATACGATATTTCTAACCTGTCTTCATTGATTGTATTTCAGGCAGTCTATGTCAAAGCCGCAGGCAGCCAAAATGCGAACTGGGCAGCTGTTACCCGGCCACGGGAGATTTGTTGATAGGACGTGAGGCCAATTTGTCCGCTTCTTCCACTTGTGGTTTGTATCGTCCCCAGCGTTATTGTGTGGTCAGTTACCTGGAGAAAGACACTAAATGTTTCACCTGCGATTCCAGGAACCCCTGGAGAGAGCGATTCTACGAGCAGAGTCACCGCATCGAGAACGTGGTCTCCTCGTTCAAAGATCGGACCAGCCGGTGGTGGCAGGGGGAGAACGGGATGGAAAATGTCTACGTCCAGCTGGATCTGGAGGCCGAGTTTCATTTCACTCATCTCATCATGACCTTCAAAACGTTCCGACCCAAGGCCATGCTCATCGAGCGGTCGTTCGACTTCGGCAAGACCTGGAAAGTCTACCGCTACTTCGCCCAGAACTGTGACAAGTCATTCCCCTTCGTGAGAAAGCGGGTGGTCAATAGCCTGACTGATGTGATTTGTGAGGAGAGATATTCGGCGGAGACTCCATCCACAGCTGGTGAAGTAAGTCGATCACAGTCATACCTTTGTCTCCAAGGGCCTGAGAGTGAGACTCGGTGTCAAAGAACGTCTTTTTATTATGTCAGTTTATAGTATCTCTCATTTCAGAGACTGTCTGTAAGGAGTTTATTTGCTAAGATTCTGCCGATTTAGGCAAGACTGTAGATTTACAAATAAAAAGTCCACTCTCCCCCAGTCCCCCCCCACCCCAACCCCCACTCCCCTCTTCCTCCCACCGTCGCATAGTAGTCTTTCATTCCCTACCTACAGGCTCTTTAAGACAAAAAAACCAAGTATAGCAAAACAAGACAAAAACAATACACTGCAACTTACATGTTCATGTTCCTGAAGTGTGGAGACACAAATATTCTATCACCAGACTGTTAGTCCTCCAAGACGGTGAATAGGATATTTGCTGTATGAGAAGTTCGGTTTACATTGAAGTGGGATCTCGCGTACATCCTGGCATGACATTAATTTAGCAGAGACAAAAAGAATGTTAAGATGAAATACAGATGAGCTGACATAAAATCAAACCAACCAGAAGAAAAGGAGTTGAGTTTGCAGGAAATAGCATCATATGAGAAGCAGTACGTCTCTTTTTTTTTTCTGATATTCTACTCTTTTTTTTTTTTTTTTAAAGCAGATTTTGAATTTTTTGCCATTTATTTATTTGTTTATTTATTTATTATTTATTTATTTATTTATTTTATTTTCGTAGGAATCTATATTTGTTTATGTGTTCGTTTTGATCATATGTGCATGATAAGTGGCACGCTGAGTGATGTCGTCTTCCTGTCCTCCAGGTCATCTTCCGAGTATTGCCGCCATTCATTCCTATCCCAGATCCTTACAGTGAAGAGGTACAGGATCTGCTCAAACTGACCAACCTGAGGATCAATTTCACCGAGCTCCACACACTGGGTAAGTCTACCCGCTTCTTTTACACTCATTTCTTTCTTCATCCCCTCCCCACCCGTCCGACCTTCTTGTTTCTTAACTGCGAGGGTCACACAGACTTTCAAGCTGCGATGCGCTATCTCACCTTTCAGCCACTGGATGCCTGGCTTCTGTTACCTGGGTTCTAGTAGCAAGACCAAGCCTTGAAAGCAGGTTGTGATATATTATACTCTTCATTCAGCCAAATAAAGAGTTCAGTGATGAGTCAGTCAAGCCTAGCCATTTAATTTAAGTTAAGGAAAAGCATGGCAGTGCTAGCAGTCTTTAATTATCAGCGTAGTTTTTCTCAGATCTTCCTCAGTTAGAACGTTTATGACAGTTAAGATCCGCTGTCATTTGGACTGTGCCCATTTCACTGAATGCGACCTTGTCACGTACCTGAAGAAGTAAGAGAATTAGTACAAGTTTGTGGAGTGCAGCGGTGGAATCACCGGAGAAAGGACCTTAAGAGTCCGGGATTATAATGGTTTACAGAAACAGAAGAGGTCATGCAGTGCACTAAACTCGGTAGAAAACCTCAGGAGTATTTTTCCGACATTAACACCAGCACCAGTCTACAGTTATATTAATGTAGAATTGTTTCTTGTCTCTTCTCGCCTGATCCAGGAGTGAGAGCAAAACAACACTGATCTACAACGGTGATAGAACTTATGGTCAACATGGACCTGAGCGACCAGACTTCAAGAGTAATTCACTTGGTGAAATGGGAGAAGTAGTCTTGCTTTGTCGTGTTTTCAGCGTTTTCTGATCTGTGACGCGGAAAAAGTCGGGCCTCAGCTGAGACTTAGCTCTGCAGTCCCTAAGTGGCGTTTTTTTCTATTAGTGGCCAGGGAAAAGTCAGCCCCGATCAAGATTTAAGTTTTCCACCTTGGTGAATTATAATAGATCTACATGCTTTTCTACCGTTTCTTTTCTTCGTATACCAACTACGATCTGCCCACAGCAGATATCCACCTGTCGCTGTGACCAAGTTATCGAAATTCAGATCATTTCAGATCACAGGAAAATGAGGATCACAGGTTCTTTTGTTGCTAATGAGCCATTTTGACCGTCAGCGAAATTACTTCCCTTTGACAAGTACAAGAGGTATAACACAAACATTGTAAAGAA
>JBCEWB010126461.1:0-11361 GCA_039654565.1 Peronia peronii | reverse complement strand
AACTAATCAAATACACCAAAAAAGTTGAAAAACAATACGAAGAATTTAAAATTGAGATAATAAAGTTAAACTGATCTTTCATTTCCACAGAAGCCTCTAGGTATAGGGCTAACATCAATCATAGTGAATTTCAACACCTTCTGGCATCCAATCATTAAAGAACACATGGACAATTGAAAGACAGTAGTTAATTGCACCTTGTAAAAGCACATAATCTAAAAAATATTTTTCTAAAGAGAGAAGAGTACAGTGACTCTCTTTATTTTGATTAAAAAAAAATAATCAAACAAAAATTTTACTGAAATCCATGGTGTGACAAATGCCAGATCAATATATCTCTTCAATCGTTGAGCAATCTTTGAATACCTCTCATTATGGAAGGCATACTGGTGTTGTTCAAATGCCACCTGCAAAATAAAAAGTTGCAGAAACATAACAAATATAATGCTCTTGAGACAAAATAATGCAATGGATTTGAAGAAATAAGTTATTAGTGTACAATAAAAAAAAAAACAAACAAACTTGACTGAGTGATTAATCTTTATTATAAAATTGCAAGAAAACCCACAATAGGCTTATGGACTCAAGAACTATTGAATGTATGCATATGAAATTTGGCACACAACAGTGAAGTATAAAGATCTGTGTTTCTATTTACATAAAGCCAAAAAAACCTTATTGTCTTTCAGGTTATTCTACAAATGCCGTAATAATTGAATAATAAACTCGTGAGGGTGCTTGATCCAAATTGTACATTCGATAGTATAGTGTGATGCGTTCAAAACACATTTTCTTTGAGTAACATTCATTTTAATCAACCAAAATATCAGCATGGAGGTGCTATATATTTTTTAAAATCTTCCACGGACACCGTGGGTTCTCTTCTAGTATACTATATTACTGTATCAGCTCAAGGCTTATATCAAATTTTATATCAACAGCTGAGTTTGAGTTTTTTCTACACATGCTGCAACATGAATCTTCAAACCTGAAAACTGGGGCCATTTGCAATTAAATGAATTGCTGCTCAAAGGGTAACATCTTCACAGTCAAAATTTTCAAATTTGATCTCAAGTGTGCATAAACATTATTTACTTCTTTAAAAAATACAAAAGAAAAAGAAATCAAATACGAAAACAGAAAAAACGTGTTAGAAGCAAAATGGAAGAGATATTCACATCTGATATACCAATTGCATTCTTTATGAGAGTCTAGTTGGCAACTATTTTTAAAATCTAATACTTTATCATCTTAGTGCAACATTACCACTTCTATATACAGTGGTCTCTGCCTAAGAACCTGGTCACTGGGAGACAGAAAAAAAACAGGCTCTTGGGCAGATTAAAAGATTAAATTACTGTTGTCAGCTTTTTGGTTTATAATTCATCAAGAATGTTCTCGTTTCTTTCCATTGTCAGGTGAGTTTCCACATGACTGTATCACTGCTGAATGAAAACATGATATGGGTAATCACAAGAGTGACTCAAGTATGTCGTCCCAGTTTTGGAAAAGTGATGAAAGAGCAAGAACCTGATTTTTCAGGAGGGACTGTTAAAGATTTTCATTTTTTCAAAGAGCTTAAAAGTTACTTGTTTTGACTTCAGCATCTTGAAATTTTCACACACAGTTCTTAAATACTTCTCTGTCCCTTCGTCAAGTTTATTTTGTTTGAAATAATGTATTTTTATCAAAAATAACTCTTTCGTCGGTTTGTGAAAAATCAAATGGTGTTTCACTGGTCATGGTTTCACATTCGTCACTGGTTCGTCACCATGCAAAAACAACGTAGGCATCATATTGGCATAAAAACAACGTAGGCATCATATTGGCACACTGTCTGTCTCATTCGCTATGAAAAAAAAAAAGAAGCTAAAGGACAGTATTGTGGTCTCTCAAAAAGTGATTGCTCATAATTTATTATTTCAACATATTAACAATTGCAAGTGAATGTTAGTGCATTTATGAAAAGTCAAAAAATAATATGATAATAAAATGATGCATTTTATTGCTAATTAAAGTAATCACATTTACTATATATGGTAGAGTACTGTAAATGCATTTAATAAAAGTACATTATGTGTACTCATGGCATAAGAGTAACTATGACAAACAGCCACTTATCAAGGTCTTCATTTCAGATCCTACATTATTCTGCTTGATCTATTTATAATTATCAAATTGTCAAGCCATAAACAGTTTTGACTGCTTTGGTATCATAAGCAAAGCTTAACTGTAAATGTAGAGGAGATCTGGATTGTAAGGAAATATTTTTCACACATTAAAATGAGGGAGGTCAGTGTAGAAGGAACAGGGTTTTTGCCACTGCAAAGAGTCATGAGATTGTTATGTTTTGTTAATGATATTTTTGGCAGCGCTGCACAGGCGCAGCCAGTGGCTTATTTGGATTGTCTTCTGACTTCTTGACTTTTTCTGTGGGTCTTATGATCCTTGAGAATTCACAGTCAAGATGAGTATTCTTGTGAAACAATTCACTCCCGTTTTTGTTTTTCTGTATGCATACTTGCACAACATAAAGCCATTGAAGCCTGTTTCCATCATGTGTCTCGATTTGGGTAGTTGCTACCCAAGCAGTTTCCAGTCAAGAACATCAGATGTGTCATCTGAAATGCTGTGCAGTGCTCTTTTCCTGAGGCCTTTGCCATTTGAATGAGGATGGCCAGCTGTGCTGGCAGCATTATCTCAGGCTGCAATCCTACTTTTCTCTCAATCACTGAGTGCACAGCATCTGTTTCATTCTGGCAATGATTGGTTTCAAAGTAGTGAACAGACACTCCTGAAAGATGTTTCGTATTCTCCACCATATGTAAAATCAGGGCAGGAATAAGAGAATTTTTTTTTCTGTCCCACGCATCCATTACAAAATAGAGCAATTTTCTTTAGGCCATTTTCATCTTCTTCTTTGCGACAGCAAGTTGCTATCTCATTTGAGCTTCTCTTGGCAATGCCCTCGTGCCATAAGAAACATGTGCCTTTCCCTGTGCCTAGCTCATAGATCATAAAATTATATTTGACAAGCCTTCTTTTGTAGAACAATCTGGAGTGTGGCTTTTTGGAAGGTAAATGACCTGTTGAAGGTCAAAACTAGCAGCACAAAACTTCTCATTTTGGACAGATTTCTGTTTATACCCTTCTTTTATCTCTCGTACTTTCACTTTTTCACTCACGTGCTTTTCATACTTTTCCTTGAACTGTTCATCTTCCTTGCATCCTTTCATTTTTGCCAAGCACATCCCATGGCATTCTTCTCTAATGTGTAAAACCTGAGACCCATAGATTTAAATATCTTATCGTATATGGACCTTGATTTGGGTATCTCAGTCATTTCCTTCTGTGTACATTGTGGGCAGGTTAAGATCAGGAGCCAGGAACTGATCTTCTATTTGGCCCTGCACTAATAAGACTCCATATGGGGAAACTTTTTGATTGATCTGCTATTGACTGGTTTTTACGCATGTCTTTCAACTTCTCCGAATCCTTCCTACCCCCTCTGCCCTCAGCCTCGACCATTCTTGCTTAAAGCTGTTCTCACCTGTCTTTCTAGAATCCCTAGAGTTGTCGAAAATATCATGCGACAAATATTGTTTGTGTTCTTTCTTTGTGGCAAATAAATCATGGAATGTCCTTTCCTGCTGTCAGCTTTCATTCTTCTGGGTTGCATTCATACAGGAAGCTATCTATTTTCTTTGGTCGTACCGGTTGCCAACTCCTGTAGTAGCCTCGGCTGATTTCAACACATGTGTCATTGATAAACTTACGGCAACACAAACCTTCTGCATCTCAGTTTGAACTCTTACAGTACTCTCCAACTTCCTTTCCTGGAACAGTTTTGTAGATGATGTAGAATATTCAAGCCCCTGATTTCTTTTTCATTTATCGTCTCCGCACTCCTTGACAAACTATTTCCTTCTTGGTGTCCCAGATTCAAATAACGTCTCACGAGACACACTATCCACCCCAAAAGACCAACTGTCATGTTCTTTGTCTCTTTCAGAGCTTTCTATGTTCTTGTCTTGTGCTATCCTCCTACTCCTCAGATGGCATATAATTAGGATCTTTGATTGAATCATCCAGTAAGTCACAGAGATAACTCCCACTCTCAGTGATATCAAGCACGCCCATTGCAATCTTGCCATCCCCTGAATGAGTGGCAGAGTTCACACTTCATGGGCTGTCATTAATGAAAATTATCATAGTATAATAGACCAAACAAGAACAGCATGCAGGGTTGATCTCATCTGAAACTGAATGTGAAAGCAAACAGAAACAATAGTTTTCTGACACATTTCTCAGTTAAGGCACATTTAACATATTTATAGTTATTTTAACACACTCCGAACAATAGAGTTAACAATTAATTATTAAAAATTATAAAACATACCCCATACAAGAACTTACTTTCTCATAATTGAACTTGTCTCCTTAACCTATAAGTTTTTAAAGTGACTAAAGTATTACAGAAAAAGTAATGAATCAAATTTACGCTCATGGCTAATACGACAATGAGTCTCTTTTTGTACATTTCCTAGCTGACAATTAATGTTTCAACACTGAGGCCTGATTTCTTTATTTCTGTAAGAAGATTTTGTATCTCAATCTAAATAGTTACCCATCTTTTGCCTTGTTGATAAGAGAAGTACAAAACAGCAGAACAATAATCGTTAAGAATTGACCACATGGACGTCTAGTTAAGCTGTACTATATGGGAGAGAATAGGCTCGCTTGATAATCATGGAATGCTGAGGGAACTTCTTTCTTAAAAAAAATATTCTACCTCCAATGAAACAACAGGCAGGTACAATGTTGTCACAAAAAGTGCACTGGAAATGTGTGTTCGTCAATTTGTAAAAAACAGATATGGTAGCATTTCTCTCAAGCCAGTTTTTTCATAGTGACGAACAGCATGCTCCGACACTTCAGTATCTCAGAAACTATGCATAGCTGTACTATGAGACACCTTGAGGTTATAGAGGGGTCAATACTTTGTGGTTCTGTGTAAAAAAAAAATGAAAATCGCCAAAGGCGGTATTCGTCACTTTACGAAAATTGGGATGATATGTTAGCTTGTGCTTAAAAAAAGCCAAACTGACGAAAGTCCAGTGCTAAATTGGTCAATCAGAGTTGAGCATATTCCTCCTCATACACAGAACCAATCATTGATCTGTGTTATGGGCTCATTCAAATGTGGCCTGATTATGCAGTCAAGATGAATTCATTAGGCTCCCCTTCCTCATTTCCCTGTTCTCTCCTTCCTCTCGCCATTCTACTGCATACTTTGTGCACTTCCCTCAGACAATCCAAGGTCAAATATAACCATGAATATTCACATGCCCTGGTTCGAAACCAGATTCTTGGACGGATTTTTTATTTGCAAATGGATTCTTAACCAGGTAAATAAGAGTGAAAAAATTTCTGTTTCACAGAAGATGGGGGTTCCTAGGCAGACCAGACTTGTAGGGAGCAGGCTCTTAGATTAGGTGGAGATCACTGAAATATCTTTATTTTGGACATCAAAGAGACTGGCAGGTAAATTTCCACAAAAAAATATCTTGAAAAAAAAAACAACCAGATTTGTGGTGTGTAAACCTGGGTATCTCAGATAAAAGAAATTGCAGAGCTGTTGATTATTGCAAATCCTCTTAGAGAAAGACTATCATGGTCTACCCCACATATAGCCAATGGTGAAGAATTCAAGTAATTCAAATGCATCTGTCTGAAAGTCTGTGGAAAAAGGTGTCATGCAAGCCCGAAACAAATTTGAACTAAAACTTACTTCCCAGTGTAGATCTCTGGATCTGGACTTAGAACGACAACTGCTGTGCTGCGAAAACAGAAATTTTAATTCATTAAAAGCTTGTCATAAAATGGAAGAAAAAAAATTAAAGGACCATTATTCTCCATCCTCTGTAACTAGTCATTATAAGCAAAAATAAACAGCAACAAATATGCTTACCTGTAGAGGCTGACATTTCACACATACACTATTATTAATTCACTATCAGAAATTTGTAAGATGATGAAGCTTTGTGTTATTAAACACTGCTGTTAACTCTTTTTTTTTCTGAAATAAAGAAGTAAAACATCTAGAATACAACTTCTTCACATGTTTTTCCTCTTCGACGTATAATTCAGTAGAAAGAATGCACAGGTTCCGTGTAAACTTCTTATGTTTGTTGCTCTTAACATGAAACTTACTCTGGACTTTTCAGCAAAGCCATTAGGGACGTTGCAGTGTTGGTCAGAAAGTCCCGCATGGAAGAACTGAGCATGCTGAGATTTTGCTGCTTTGCTACTTTGGTCAAGCAAAGAATGGCACGGGGAATAAGATCCTGACATCTTGATGCCAGCTGCAAATTGACATATTACAAAAACTAATGTCTGTCCATGTGATAAATGTTTGTTTTATACATTCAGGATATCCACAACATTACTGGTATTTTACAGCAATAAGAAAAGTAGAAATTTAGCTTGAAATGTATGACATGAAATCATCCAATTTCACATAACTAATTGAAATTGCATTAAAAAAAAAAGAAACAAATACTTATGATCCCACTGTAGAGAATCAAAAAAGCAATGTCTATAAATTGTCCTTCAAGTCATACTTCTTCTTTCTTTGTCCTTATCTCCTTTTGTACCACAAACGGGTCATCCCCGTTCTTTACATAAGGTGTAGTTTTGTTTTTATTATTTTATTCAGTGATGTTACTTGAGGAAGTAATGAAGGGAATGACTAATATAAAGTTAACTCACTGAAGACTGAGTTTGTTTTGAGTTTGGATACACTGAAGACTGGCATTTTCAGAGGAATTTCGAAAATTAATAAACACACTTTTCATAGTTCCACATCAACCATTTTAACACATATGACAGTACTAAATCAACACAGTCTGATACAGAAAACAGAAATGGATTATGTCACAGTTATTTTTTAATGATTTTTTAAAAATGGGTCAGATTTCGGGTTTCCCGGGAACTTGGGGAGAATTTTGGAAAATATAGATCTAGATCTAGATCTAGCTGAGTTGTCCAACAGTCGGACTGTGACAGTTTCTACATGTCTGCCTGCTGTGCAGCAAAAAAATTTCTCTCAATGTAGAAGCACTAGATTTAGACAAGAAAGACGATGGCGCTTTGCCTAGTATACACCCAGGATCAACTCGACTACTGTTTTCCTTCTCTACTTTCACTTTAAAGTGACTTTCCTTGTTCTTGAAAAACTCAAAAAGTTACCACCAACTTCCACCAAACTCAGTATGAAACGAAACAAATGGTGACTCTACGGTAAGAGATGGTTCCCGGGGCATTTGCGAGAAATGGGTCAGTGTGAAAAAATTATAAAGTCGATCCCGCACAGGAATGTCTCAACTGACCACCAGACCATCCCGCATATGTTGCGGGAAATGTCGTCAGTGAGTTAATATAAAGTAGCAAGTCTCGAACAGTCCAGAAGTGATAGCGGTGCTGAAATTTAGGTTCATCTCAAAGAGAAAACAAAAGTTTTGACATGACAAGCAGTGATAATGACAAATCATTTATACTAAATGAGATAATTTTGATGAAAGTTAGTTTCCCATAGATGCAAGGTCAAGATCTAATTACAGTGCATTGAAAGGGATCATAATCAGCCCAATATGTCTTCAGGCATTAGATCTAGTGCCAAATCTAGGCAGTGTGGTGAATTAATGGTATGGGAAAAAGGGGGCATGGCCATCAAGACAAAGAAACCTTGGGGCAGCAGAAATAAACCTAATAATAATTGCCTAGCAGGGATGAAGATCTAGGTAATGGAACCATTTTGCTTTATTTCTCTCAAAACAGAATTAAAATAAAGGCCCCATTTAACAATAAGAATTTCAGACTCTTTTTTTTAAGACCTGACAATGGAATAGTCCATTACTTGGGCAGGAGAAAGCAAATCTAGAAAAATTGCTTGATATGAAATGAGCAACTTTGCTCAGAGCTATCAGTATGTCTCATGATTTGTACATATCTTCTCTATATCAGTCTATATAATGGTTGTGACAAGAGCCTGAGTCCCTGCAAACTTTTTTTGTGTTTAGTCCTGGATGTTGTTGGTCCATCTTTTACTCTGTTTATCTCTTATTCACTTCCCTAGTACATTTTCTTGTAGTATGGTTTTAGCAAAAGCCATTAGATCTCATTACATGGGACCACCATTTCAATTTTGCTTTTCTTCACTATTGTGAGGACAATGTTTTGTTGCACGTTCAGCAGATTTTGTTGGTAATGTGATCCAAGTATGAGATGTCCAACATGTTTCAGTAGAATAGTTCTGTGGATCTGTTTGTTTGTAGTATGATCCAAACATGAGATGTCCAACATGTTTCAGTAGAACAATTCTGCGGATCTGCTGGTTTGTAGTATGATCCAAATATGAGATGTCCAACATGTTTCAGTAGAATAGTTCTGTGGATCTGTTGGTTTGTAGTATGATCCAAACATGAGATGTCCAACATGTTTCAGTAAAACAATTCTGCAGATCTGTTGGTTTGTAGTATGATCCAAACATGAGATGTCCAACATGTTTCAGTAGAATAATTCTGTGGATCTGCTGGTTTGTGGTACGATCCGAACATGACATGTCCAACATGTTTCAGTAGAACAATTCTGCGGATCTGCTGGTTTGTAGTATGATCCAAACATGAGATGGCCTACATGTTTCAGTAGAATAGTTTTGCTGATCTGTTAATTTGTGGTATGATCCAAATGTGAGATGTCCAAGATGTTTTGGTAGCATCTTATCTCCAATATTTTTATAGTTGGGTTGCCAGGATCTTTGTTTCACAGGCACACAGAAAGATGGAAGTCCATGCATGTCTGATCTTGTCCTTCATAATGATGATACTACCTCTCCACACTGGCTTGAATCTGGACAATGCTACAGTTCATGCAAGGTTTTCAGTCAACTGCCTGGCCAATACGCTGACCTACCAAAAGCAACTCACTCACATTACTGGCTTCCAATGAATAAATCATCTACAATGTTGGACTGGCACCATGGCTCAGAGAAAGTAAATCAACCTCAATGCTGAACTAATCATGCTGGCTCAGTAAGAGTCACTCCTTCATTACATTGAGATATTATGCCATAAAAACTACAGCAATTTGCAAATCTATTTCACTAAATATTTCAGAGACCCAATTTAAATGGGAAATTAGTGTTCCTATGTATAAAGTTGATTGAAAATTAAAGGACAAATGAATAAAAGACATAAATCTGCTTTCTCTCTGCTTTTTCAATCAGCATACCTTTGCCAAGGCAGACATTAGAGCAGACACTACTTTTGGGATGCTCGCATCATGTTCAGGTGTGCTCAGCTGATTCAGGAGTTCATATGTTATTACTTCAAGGCTTTCATAAAACTTGCCAATAGTTTCTGACGTGCAACGAGGGGAATAGGTCTGTGAATTGTATTCACCCACTGCATAAATCTGGAACAGCATAACAATAATAAATAATTCTACCAAACAGTAAGAATTTGTTGCATTTTTTAGCATATCATAAGAGACATGTTGCAAAACAAGTACTTTAAATAATCAGATTTTAAACATTTAGGATATTCAAAATATGCCATTCCAGAAATGACCTTATATGTGAACAGCAGCAAAGAATCCACAGAATACGGCATCAGACAAAATAATAAAAAACAAAAAGTTTCTATGTCCTGGTTGGTGTTTGGATTCATCAGCATTCAGTAGAATTTGGTCGCAGCTTGCTGAAATCTCCACATTAATTAAGGAAACATGCGAGCTTATCTGGATAAGTGAAGCTTGTCTCTGATTTTGTCGAGTAAGTCATCAGGAGCTGAGTGGGAAGGTGAGTAGGCCCGCATTTCAAGCCACTGGTCACACATTAGATCCCGATAGTCACATTCATGTAACAGTTGAAATGGGGCATGAACTGTTCATACCCAGTGTAAATGGGAGGGAAGGGTGGGCATCTTCCCACTCAGCTCCTGATGACTTACTCGACAAAATCAGAGACGAGCTTCACTTACCCTGGTAAGCTCACTTGTTTCCTAAATTTTATCTCTCAAGCCATCAGGGCTTCGAGGTCTGATGGGACTTTAGAGCCGGAATGTGACTATCGTGCAAGAAATAATGTGAATTCAACAGAAAGTTGACATTCTCAAACAATTTCATAAATCATACCAAATCATCCAGTAAGACGAGGTATAGACATTTTATCAATTTATGATACATGTATTTACATTTATTTGTTTGTTGTAAACATAGTAAGAACTGTGAATTTACTGAGAACTGTCAGATTGTCGTTATATAGCATAAGTCATTGTTTCATCAAATATGAGTCTAACAGACATTATCCGAAGTTGACATTCACATTCTCCTTATAGAAACAAGTAAATATATTCTCTTGAGACCAGCCAGCAGCTTCTAAAATTGTTTTGAGTGGGACACCTGCCTCAGAAGGTGCTGACGTGCTCATGGAGCGAGTGGTCTCCACGAGTGGTATGTGCAGAAAAAATTACATCAATGCCAGCTAAATCTGAGACAGATTTAATCCATCTACCCAAGGTATCCTTACTTATGGGAGATGTGGCTTCTTGAAACTAAGCATGAGCATCTGGGTGTTATTGGTCTTTCTCAACTCCTATAACACAGAGCTGTGGATAGTTCTCAAAGGCTAGAAATTCTAAAGGTTTCTGGTGACAACCTTTTCGAGAATGCTTTAATAACTTTGAAATGAAAATGTATATTTCTTTTGAGATAAAGACATACAGCTGGTATCAAGTTCATAAAGTGTTTGGCATCTTTGTCCCGACAAAATAGCCAACAAACATAACGAGTTTCAGAGACAACAACTCCTTTAGTATAAGATTGTTATGTGGATACCAAGAAAGCAAGAACAGTATTAATATCCCATGTCCCTAGTTCACTCTCTAAGCTGAAGCTGGGCTTTGATTCAAAACACCTTTCATAAATCTTTTTACCTGTGGTAAATTTCCAAAAGATTCTGAGCCACTCTGGATATGTATATAGCTAGACAATGCTGATTGTGCAATGCATAGTATAGAGTAAGATTTTCCTTCAGTAACCAATGTAGCAAGGTAGTTAGTGGTAACAGTTAACAGCGTTGAAATTGGATCCATTTGTTGCCCAGCAGCATACCGTTTCCATTCTTCAATATATCTGTGATACACTTTCTGTGTATCACCTCGCCATGAGGACATGAGAATGGCCGTTGTGAAAAGTTTCACTTTGGAATGTGTCCCTGACACTTTGTCACGAACTTTCTTCCTGGATGTTGAAGGGTGTTTGTCGTGATGTAATAAGTGGCAATCAGGCGGTGAATGCGGA
>JBCEWB010126450.1:0-11362 GCA_039654565.1 Peronia peronii | reverse complement strand
T
Organism: Peronia peronii; assembly: GCA_039654565.1. Classification (NCBI taxonomy): domain Eukaryota; kingdom Metazoa; phylum Mollusca; class Gastropoda; order Systellommatophora; family Onchidiidae; genus Peronia; species Peronia peronii. The sequence continues at coordinate 11,361 of JBCEWB010126450.1, read as the reverse complement.
TTTAAGCTTGAAATTCAGATTCAGCATGTCCAAATTAGAGGAAAAGTGTGGAAAAAAAATTTGTTTTACTTCCGGTAGCCATGGCAGCACCGCCATATTGCATTTTGGGTCTTTAGAATTAGCTCTTTTCAAAAGCCTAAGGCATCTTGAGGACTGAATCTAACCATTTCAAATTTTGTATATACATAAAACAAAACTATGTAAAAAGGAAAATCCATTTGTTTTTTGTATTTATGTCATATCTAAATTCTTATAAATTTTTTAAATATGTGTGTTGATGAATGTGTAATTTTCTCAATTTTTCGTCAAACAATCAATTTTCTTTCAAAAACAAGAACAAAATTAAGAAAAACGGATGTATTTTATTGAAACCAAATCTGTGAGAAAGATATACTGCAAATTTGACGTCAGTTGGTTCAGATATAGAAAGCCTTAGGAAAAAAAGTAAAAAAAAAAAAACCCCACATTTTGAGAAAATCACAAATAAAGTTTTGATAACATTTTTATACAGTCTCAAACGTCCAAATGCAAACCACACCTCCTCAAAACATCCCTAGGCTTTACACTGGACCTCCCTCTTCAGCTTCCTTCTCCTCTCTGGCCTTAACCTTTGCCTCAGCTCTCATTTTCCTCCTTTGCTTGGCATAGGCTGTGGCTTCGATGACACTTTTTGACACTCGCTTCCGTTCTCTCGCCTTTGTGAATTTGGTTCCATACACCCCAGTGTCAAAATTAAACATCTTTTTTATGTCTACAATTGCACTTAGTCCCCTGTTGAACTCAGCAGCTGCTGTTGTGATGGCAAACTGAACCCTTTTCAAGCTGTGGAATTTTGACTTGGTGCACCTGGAACAAATGGAATGATGAAAGCTCTCGCTCGGATTTTGAGTTGATTTCCTCTCACATCTCCTCAGAACATCCTGTGCTGTAAGCTGAGTGTGTATTGGCTCAAGATACTTGTGCGGCGGGTTATAGTCCAGTGGAATGTGTACGGGGGGTGATGATCTTGCTGATGTGAATGCAGTCGGTGATGGTGTTGGTGTTGTAGTAGAAACAATAGGTGATCTTGTTGCAGTGAAAGGAATCGGTGATGCTATTGGTGCGGCTCTGACTGGGCTGTCTGGTGTTGCTATAGGGGTTTGAGGTAGCATCATGTTCCAAATGCTGTGAAAAAAAAACAAACAGTTATACGTTGCCATAATTATTTATATTACTTTTTTTTAAATATACATGCACACAAAACTACTTCATGCCCATATACAAGCACAAGATATACACACACACTAGGTGCCCACACATGTATCCTTCACCATCACACACTCACCATACACAATACTAACACACTCTCTCCTGTCCAGTACTAGTAGTACTACTCATGTAACCTGCATCGCCAACTAGTCAGGGATCAAAGTCCAGTTCTAGTGCACTGGTCTGAGACTGGTAACAATTATACTATGACTACTAAGGGTCAAGCGGTGCGGCGTAGTATAGTACTGAGGACAAGCCAGTTATACAGGCTCAGCTAGCATGCGCATGAATGATTTAACAGTTGTCCCTACTTACCACTGCAGTTTCAGCAGTCCATCGTCCTTGAACAGTATGTGCTCGCTGTCTTTTTGGTCTTGGCATCCTTGAAAAGTTAGTTAGGTTTGCGTAATTATCATGGACAGGATGGACACTCATGGTTGACTCTGACTCATGCGGGTTTGTTTTCAAAACAAAACAAACGAGGCCACATGGAAAAACACTCGACCAATCAGATAACTAGGTCAGGACGCACGGCAATTGATGACAGACTGCGAGTGAATCAGAACATTGTGTGTGCAGTGGCGGTTTCAGCCGAGATTAGAAGCTTGTTACGAAATTACCTCCTCTGAACATTACGAAATTACCCCCTTTGAACATGTGCACAAAATAAGCCTGTATGAATGTACAAACCAATGAAAAATGAAGTATTATGTCATGAACATGTTGTGAAATACTTTTTTAACTCCTTTTATCTCTTTCACATACATTTACTGTATATAGAAATTATCACAAGAGCTTTCTCAGTCAAAAATATTTTTTTCTGACAAAGGGGTGTAACCTATTCAAACCTGTTTTTCTTCAGTGTAGCAAAGCTGTCTGCTCCTGAAACTTATATTTTTGAAATCCCCAAATGTTAAACTTTAAAATGATATCAAATAGAGCAACATTGGGTCATTTTGAAAAACGCGCTAATTTGGGCCTGAATAAGGACATCGTTGGACAGTTGCAGTGTTTTCCGTCTTGTCATATGCTATTCTTAGTAATGATATTTCTGCATCTTTCTCACAATTGAAAACAACAATGCTGCTGCCCACAGCGTAGTGACAGCGTCCATTTTGTGAAACTGCCTTAAGTGGTAGGTCGACTCTAATACTTAGCCTCAGGGTGTTTGTCTTGACTATAGAGACTCTGCCTTGGCTTCAGAATGACACAGTGCAAGCCAACATCATTATATTTCTGTTTTGGCATAGGACTTAAATAAAGGTAGAAAGTCATATAAGGCTGTGTCGTAACTCCCCAGCTAAATTTGGATCTCTTCATTCTACATCTCCTTCAACTACACCAAAATAAGGGAAAGACAGAAAAAAAACAAACATTCTGTCAGAAAGATACACACAAAATACAAGGCAGAGAAAAAAAAAGGAGGGGGGGGGGGGGAAAGAAATAGGTTTAGATGTCTAGGAATCCTCCACTTTTAGTTGATGACAGACCTACATGTATTTAGCTAAATTTAAAACATCTCTTTCAACTAGCCCCTCAAAAAAAAAAGAAGAAAAAGCAAAAACTGTAAAAAAAAAAAATGAGACCTAGATCTGTGTGGAATACACAAATTAGTTTTTTATTATAAGAAACGAAAGAAATAAAAAAGAGGGCATAGTTGAGGCTTGAATTTTCAATGGGACGGTAGTTACGTAATTCTGGTCACTTGTCCATTCAGCCACAGACAACTGACCTCGGGTAAAAATTAGCGTTATATTACTGTAGTCCGAAACGAAACCGTTTGTCAATAAGCTCTTGTTTTCTGTCCTTTGTTTCTCACTTTTTCATTAATGATCCAACTTTAACCCTCCAAGTGTCGCTAATAAACAATCTGTGGTGTCAAAGGAAATTAAAGATTTTACTGTTTGTTGAAAAATGCTTGAAAACAGGCATACCAAATAAAATAAAGGTCACAACACTATTCATTTTTTTAAAGTAGAATGAATAAACCACAATATGGTAATTTATTTTTTTGATTTGTTGCATATATTGACCTTGACCCATTGATGTAATAGTGAATCACATTAGGGTTGAATAAATCAGCAGTAGCATCACAGAATGAAATTTATGGCCGATCAAATTGGTCATAAACACTTTGAGGGTTAAATTAAAGATGCATCAGTATTGGGATATTGTGGAGTTTAAAGTAAAACAACAGATCTTTCAGAAAATGGTATAAAAATCAATGCGAAAAACAAAATTGGAGAATTTAGCCTCTGGGGCTAAAATCCCTGATTGGAGATAAATCGTCATGCCCAAGTTTAATTTGTTGGAATAAATTTACATGACATTGTTACATGGCATGCCATGATGGCAGTATTGCATTGCTGTAATTCTGTATTTTGTAGATAGCATAATGTAGATCTGAATTAATACATATGAGATGCGACACGGTGAAATCAGGCTCTCATCAAATTTTGAGCATATGAAGTTATTGGTACCAAAGTTAAGCTTATCCATTTCCCTTTCTGTGTGAAAAAATTTTTTGTTCTACCTTAAGCAGAAGTCGAGCTATTGGCAATTAAAGACGATGGGGATGACCTGTTGCTGCAGCTCAATTTAGTGAGAAAATGGCTGATGACTTTTGTAAAGCCTTATTAATCTTTGTTAGCTCATGCCGCTAAACTGCAATTTTGGGGCCTTTACTCAATTTATTTCAGCAAATTTAACTCCAAAATGCATTGTTAGATTGATATTGAAGAGTTTTGTGAAGAAAAAAAATACGTTAAAAATTCCTTCACTGTTGAAAAACATGATTTCTCCGGTCGCATCAGTTTCATGAGTGCCTGATTTCATCATGTCACGTCGCATATATCCTTAGATCTGGTTTCCTCCACTGTCCTTTAGCAAAGCCTCTCTAGAGACATGCAGAAAAAAATTCTGTAAAGAAAACATGCATGCATACATGCGTGAAGAACAAAAAATTGGATGGGAATATATATGTGACCATCAGGGTGAAGTGGAGATCCTCCGTGATGACTAAACATTACATTAGATCATCCACAACGTTGGTCTTCCAGCAAAAATTTTTGAAAACAGTTTAAAATATTTTTGAGGATTTCGCCATGTGTCATGTATTAGCAGTACTACAAGAGCAGATATCTGTACCACTTAGAGTCCATGATGGGATCATGATTCATAAACAAAAGACTTGATTTATTACTTGACTCCCATATTAATTTTAGTAGAATGAAGATTCATCTTTATAAGGATTTGCTGGGTCTTGCAAAGGTGAGAACGATATGTAGGTCTTTTCTTGGGCACAATTTTGTTTTTTTCAGGCATGCCAGCAAAGTATGGATGCCTGATGAGGACTACATGAAACCTTACAAAAAGCCAATCTTTTATCCAGAAGACACAGAATGGGAGCTGCCACCATACAACCGTAAGTGCTGAAATGAAAATCTTATCAATAAACATTATTGATTTGTCAACTGGTGTCAGCTATGCCTCCATTTATATTGTCATTCTAGTGAGATTTCTGGGGGTGATTTTTACTGCTCCTTGTCATCAATTGGATGGACATTTTAAAAAGCTAGATTGCGGTGTCTCTCTGCCTTAATTTGTTGGAGGTTTTTTATTAGAATCCATGTTATGTATGGTCTAAGAGTATCATGATTTTTCCACATTCAGTCATCTCTAGAAATGAAGATAAATGGCAATATATGTTATTTTGTCAGTCATTAGATCTATAGTTAAGTTAGTGAAATGAAAGAAGCCAATTTTTTTAGATCACTGCTAGTAAAGCGAGGAAAGAGGCTGAGAGATAGGTATGGCCTATTTTCACATTTCACTGGATTGCAAAACTGAAATGACAACTTCACCTTAATCCATGCAAGTTTTCAAAATGTTTATATTAGAGCAGTTTAGATGAAGAAATCCATCTTATGTGATTTCCAGTTCGAGAACCAGAGAAAGAGCGTCAGGTGGAGAATATTGTGATGAACTTTGGCCCTCAGCATCCTGCAGCTCACGGAGTATTGCGGTTGGTTTTGACAATGTCAGGCGAGTCGGTGGTGCGAGCAGATCCTCATATTGGACTTCTTCATCGTGCAACAGAGAAACTCATTGAATATAAGACCTACACCCAGGTAAGAATGACCCAAGAGTAGAAAATTACATCCTTCTCCTGTTGGAATCATTGTTCTATTATTGTATTATCTAGGGTTTAAGACCTTTCATCAAGAGAGAATGAAGCGCGTATGTTAATGCTATATGTAATCGTCTGTTAACCATGTTTTATGTCATGGAAAGCCACTCAAAAATTATTGCTCTGATTGTTGATTTTAGGTAAAAAATTCTGTATTCAGGGATGTCAAATATCGTACTTTAGTAGTAAAATAGCTTCTTTGGCTGTCACCAACTTCTTTGCAAACCACAAAATTGTATTTATATTTGGTAAGTCTTTTACAGTAGATTTTGAACTTTTGCATTGCATTACCAGGATGCTGTATAGAAAAACAGCGGGTGAAATAATTTTTTCTTTTCTTGTAGAGTTTGATGTCTTGGAGCATGAACATTGTCACCGTACCAATGCTGAAACTTTAGTCTGCAGATTATATCTTGATCCACATGGTAAAATCACCTAACTTTAATTGGTCATTTGGATTATTAAAGATTTTGTGATGATCAGATTCAGTGAGTCATTTGGCTGTAATTGCTTTAGTAAATTGTGAAATGAGGAATATTTTAAGAAATGCTAATTTGTCTCTGTCTTTTTTTTTGTTTTGTTTTGTTTGTTAATTTTTGCCAGGCCCTCCCATATTTCGATCGGCTGGACTATGTGTCCATGATGTGCAACGAGCAAGCCTATTGTCTGGCTATTGAGAAACTCTTGAATATTGAAGTTCCTCCAAGAGCAAAGTGGATCAGGAGTAAGTAATACAAGATCAAAGTCGATAGCTTCACACAAAAGTGAGATGCAGGTTTTGTTTTATAGTCACATAACCAAGAAGCAAAAATATAGTTATGATGCAGCATAGTTTATGATGCTTTTCAATTGTTTCATGAATCAAAAACTTGATGAAACAAAAATAACAGCTGGGGTTTGTACTTCTTTTTTCTAGCCATAAGAATATTTCTGAAAATTAGTGTGCTCCAGTTGGCAACTGTTATTGAGAGTAAAGTGTTTCATGCTTCACAATAGTGAATTTCAAAGATGTCACATCAAGAGTTTTCAAATTTGTAAAATGACTGCTATTTCCATATTTGCATTATAGGCACAATATTGGCGGTTCTCCTAAATTTACTATAATAATATGTTATTATATGCTCATACCAAGAAGTTACGAATAACTGGATTTATGGAAATTTTCTTTATATGAGTAGTTTTATGAGCAAGACTGCATGCTTGACACTGACATTGTCAGACATTTTCTGCAGGATACATGTAATCTATAGCTGTCGAGTTAATAGAAATGGATCGCATTCCAATTGCTTATATTATATGTGTAGCAACAGTCTGATTTTAGCTGGAGATATGGAAATGTCAGAGAAGGGTTGAACGGTTTCTACTTCATAGAGAGACAAAAAGTTCATTCCACAAATGACCAGATTATTTTTTTTCAAACCATCTTGGGTCAAGAAAATAAAAAAATTCTACATTACCAATAGAATGCAGCACTTAAACATTAGAATAACTTGGGAAATCCATCTTTTGCAGAAACAGCCATTCAAACTAATAAGAATACGAAATATAATATGAACTAATACACCAAACAAATATGTCATATTTATAGTATTGAGCATATGTCTCATAAATGCTGCAGAGTTGTCTATTATCTGGTGTCCTGATCAATGTCTCATAATTCCATGACATGCCCTGCAGCCTTGTTTGGAGAGATCACCCGTATTCTGAATCACATCATGTCTGTGGGCACTCATGCTTTGGACATTGGTGCCATGACTCCTTTCTTCTGGACCTTTGAGGAGAGAGAAAAGGTAAGTGTGAATTTTGCTCCTTGTCCATCTAACATTGTATGTTTAAGTTTGTTGGTGGACTGTGTGAAATACATTTTATAGCAGGAGTATAACAGAGAACATTACACAGGGCCAATCCCTGTAAAGCTAAGTATTTTGCAATCTATTATTATCCCGAGAGATCCAAAGGAGACATACAATCCTGGGAAGCAGAAGACGACTGCCTGTTAGGCGCTCAAATCCTTATCAGTCTAACATTAACATCCTCTGTCTATAGTCAGGTGCTCATTTTAAGAATGTCAAAAAATATGTGAAATTGCCTGTCCCAAGGGCAAAACACAGAGCCCCTCTGTTGTTCAAAACTGGAACTTTTGATTTCGAGTCCAACGACCCAACTGCTAGGCCTACACCACCGACACCACATTTGCAGATTAGGCTTTATTTATGGACACAACTGTGAACGATTTTATGAAATATATTTATAACTTGTCAAATAATCATCTCAAGATAAGATTTCTTCTCTCAAGTTCTTAAAACTAGAATTTGAAACTTTCAGATTTCCTTCAGTTTCAGATTTTCAGTCTCGCACAGTCTCATCTAATCTCCATGCTTTGCTCCCTTTCTCATACTTAAAATATCCCTATGAACAAATGTTTGTTCATTTAGAAACAGCTAAAAATAATATGACACAATGATTTTATACATAAAATTGAGCTGGTTCAGGTTTTGTTTTATTTTTTTTTCCTGATAGTTTCTGTAGCTGTAAGGTGTTTGAAGGAAAGGTTTGGAGAAGTTTTTGTTCTATTTTATATTCTACAGTAGTTTATCTAATACACTCAGAGAATCTGGAAAATACAGATCTTCTCCTTGCCGTAAAGTATTGGTGACTGTCATAGGTCATCCAGTGATGCAAAAAATGAAGCTTTTCATATGTTGTGAAACTATCATGGATTTATAAATTCCTTCTTAACTGTTTGAATATTCATCCTGGGATCCTACCAGCATTAAATCTGATGACTTGACCAGCATTTCAAAGACCAACAACCTTAGGGTTACCTAGTGTTAGTATTGTCATTGTGCTAAGGACGACTCACTGGGTCTAGGAGTGTGAGATCATCGTCTGTATGACAAAGGGACGAATAGATAACAACCCGTGTATGAAGAAAAGACAAAACCCTTATCTTCTGTGCATGACCAACGGTCAATAAATTATCTTATTGATTTGTCCCTTTGTCGTGCAGAGAAGTTAAGGGTTTGCCTTTTTGTCTTACAGGGAATATTATTTATTCACTCTTTGTCGTACAGCTGATAAAATGATATCAAAATTTTCTAAATGGATCTGTCCCTGGCAGCTAGGGGATTAAAAATTTCCGTATCATCATCTTTTGTTTATTATTATTTTCTCTTCTCCTCATTCAAACACAGTCTCTTTTTTTAATTCTGTACAGCTGATGGAGTTCTATGAAAGAGTGTCTGGTGCCCGTATGCATGCAGCTTACTTTAGACCTGGGGGAGTATCTCTGGTAAGTGATACATGTGAGTTATTTCATTTTTTTAAAACCTTGTATTGAGAACTCACATGACTGAAAAAGTAAATTAATTCTCTATTGGTGATGCAAATATCATAAAATTATCAGTGTCTTAACTTAAAAGTGTTGGAATATGTTCATAAATCATGAGAAGATGCAGTTTGTTGCTGAATGTTTCTATCTTCCTAAGTCTTTCTCAAATTTAGCCGGTGAAACAAAAAAAATGGATGCCCCAGTCATCTCAGCATCGTTAGAATCTGGTAAGTGAACACATGTGAGAAATCGCATTGTTCAAAATGTTTTCAGTTTTCAGATTTCAGCAGTGCTGAGAGTGGGAAATCATTTTTTGTCTCTCATATTAAATCTGAGATATCAGATTTCGGGTAGATATAAATATTCAGTGATGAATTGGTACTTCTGTCAAATATAGTCTTCAACTTGAAATGGAATATTGTTCACTAACTATTCAAAATAATTGACAGTTCCTCCTTGCCACAGATTGCTGAGGTTATTAATATATTTGTAATGATTCTATTAAATTTTGTAGCTCTTGGGAGATAGAAATGACATTTAATCAAGTGTACTAGAATACAATTCAAAGTTAGATCAGTCTCTAGGAATACAATATCTTGGTTCACAACTTATTTGTAGAAATTTAAAGATACAGAATTTGCTCTTGTCAGAGAATGTGTCTCACTTGGTTTTAAATTTATTTGTGTCAGTGTGTAATAATGTATGAGGTAAGCAACTTAAACTACCTCAGTGCTGTCAGAGTTCCGGGGATCCACAAAAATCCAGGGTTCGGGGCGGTCCGCGGTTCCAATGTGGCGCTCATTATTGTTGAAATCTCTGATATTATTAAATTTACAGTATTTTCTCTGCTATCAAATATCCAATACAGAACCGTAACCGGAGCAGGATTATTGCCAGATTGGATTTATGTCGGCCCAGGTGAAAATGACTAATGAAATCAAAGCACCACGTGATAATAGATTACTGCTTTGGCATGTAAGAATGCAAACCTGACCCAAAAAAGATTCCTAGCCACACCGGAAACACATTTTGAATCTTATCTTGTAACCTACATAGCTGATGGAAAGGAGTGGAAGATTGGTGCATATTATAAATGTCATTAGATCTAGACTCTAGATCTAACTTTGGATTTTCTTTTGTGATTAGACATCTATAAGATCTCAGTGGTGTGGCCTATCAGTGTGATCGTTAAATGGTTTGGTGTTTTTACATCAACTAGATTTATGCTGTTGCTAGTCACTATTCTATTAGACTACAACAGAGATTTAGATCTAGTCTAGTTAACTTGTACTGTATTAGGTGCACTTGTCTTGTGGGAGTACCATTCTGCCAATCAGTTTTATTCATCATTGACATTAGTCTTGATTAGAATTTCTTTTATTGTTTTTCTGTATGACAAAGCATTCAGTTTGCTTTTGTACGTAATTAGGTTTTTGTGGGATGAAATGTGAGTCGTATGTATGATTTGATATGCCGGCCGACTAAGTTCAGAGGTTGGCTCAATTTTGCACTGACAGCCCTGAGTCCTGTGCTAAACATCAAGGATACAGTGGGTCTTCCTTACTCCATCCATTGTTATCGCCACCCACACTCAGTCCTGCCCACTGTACCTGAGTCAATGGCCTACTAGTCCTACTTTCCCACAAGCAGTCAGAAACGTCAACTATTATTCAGTGGTACTAATTGTCACATAAAGAAGCAGATTACACACCTGATTTGGGCTCATATTGCTTCTTTATTTGCAAATCATCAGCTTGATACATCTATAAAAATATTATGCATATTGGTTTAGACATCTTGTTAGTAATTGGGACATTGAATCAAATGCGGAACAAAATTGAATCAAATATGGGACAAAATACCATGTATGTTTACTCACACATCAGAGACTGAAAAGTGGAAAAAAATTGATTGTTTTCAACTGGTCTAGAACGATATTTCATTTGCTGCGTGGTTGCCATGCCACATTAATCACCACATTAACCATAGCCATTCATAGAAAAACCTCTGAAAGTATTAACATGTATGTTGCTAATTATATCATATATTCCAAATTGTTCATTGCATAGGATATGCCCCTTGGCTTGATGGAGGATATTCATGATTGGGCATCCAGATTTGGACAGCGGCTGGATGAGGTTGATGACATTCTGACAGAAAACAGGATCTGGAAAGCCAGAACTATCGACATTGGGGTCATCTCAGCTGAAGATGCACTGGACTATGGATTCAGGTAAAAGAAACCAACCTGTTTAATTTATAACAAGAGTTTTAAGATATTTGTCTGGAAGAGGCTTTGATTCCAGAAGGTACCTGCCTCCTGAGGATTGGAATCTCAGTGAGATACAGTAATTATGTATAAATAAGCTAGAAAAGAACCCATGGCCTTTGTGAGAGATTTTTTAAATATAGGTCAAACCGATGCTGCCCTGCGAGTTAAAGTATATGGCAATGTGCACACCTCGATATTATTAAACCATATGTTACTCAAAGAAAATGTTTGGTGTTTTGAACGCAGCATTCTATCGAACGTACAATTTGAATCAAACACTTTCATGAGTTTACTATTCAGTTATTATCATCTTTTTAGGAT
>JBCEWB010126439.1:2500-11362 GCA_039654565.1 Peronia peronii | reverse complement strand
ATAGATAGATAGATAGATAGATAGATAGATAGATAGATAGATAGATAGATAGATAGATAGATAGATAGATATGCTCAGATTACCGGGTCTTTCACATACAAGAATACAATACAAATCAACAATTTATATGAGACAAATAATTAGAGTTTATTTAAACAGTGCGCCATTGATTTTCTTTCGTACATCTGGCCATATCAACACACTCCCAGAAAAAGCTTCATAACTAGTGGCACAGCTGTTGTTACTACCTGGACACAATTGGTTTGTATCTAAAGATTAACAAAGTTAAGCAGAAAGTTAAACCGTTGAGATCAAATCTGTCAACAAGAAATTTGACACATTTTTTTTAACCAGTTCTTTTTGTGTGTGTGTGTCTGTGTGTGTGTGGGGGGGGGGGGGCGGGGGGTTAAATATGCATGATCATATAGAAAACAACAACAAAACAACATGATTTACGGAGGCCATTTTTTCATGATTTTTTTGCAGTTTGTCATGATGACTCATTCAAAGCTAACGGAAATGATTGTTTTCTATACACCAGATTTGTGAGTATTCATATATGCTGTGTGTTTACAAATAGCACCAAATATTCTGTTAAAAATATCTACAAGTTAATAAAAGAATTGTAAGCATACCATTGAACTAATATCAATTGTTACGCAAACGAAGAAAATAAGAAGGCCAAATATTTTACGCAATCTCTATAGCTATCTCTCTCATTCACTCAAGAAAAATAAAAGAATACATTGCATATTACATTATATCACAGATGTCAAATTCATATACAGTATACAAGAGTTAAAGCGTAGAATTTCGTAAACTTTTAATAGATTGTGATCTTGGCACTGTGACATCTTAGACGACCACTTAATTCATAAATGTGATGTCTTTGTGGAAATGAATAAGTAGATTACAAATTTTTATCACATCTGCTTGAATTTAATGCCACGTTGTTCTTGAAAATTGCCAAATTTGTCTTTAAAAAAATACAAAAAAATTAAAAATGTGTCTTTCAATAATGCAGACCCGATCTAGTGAAATTCAACTGCACTTTTTGGTTCAGTTAGCAAAGATGGCAATTATTTTGTTCGTACAGCAGGACCACCAATAACAGCCAATTTTTCATAAGCTGGTGTGGAAAAGCAGCCCCCGCCTTGCCGGACGGAGGCTGCTAGCCGGAGTAGTTGGTGACTCTTATGTTACTGAAGCAGTAGCTGAAGGCTTCGCACAGCGGCTGGCAGAAACATTGCAGGCATGTACCGTAGAACTTCTGGAGGCAGCCGCACTCGATCATGAATTTCCTCATGTAAGGCGTGATGCACCAGACGTGCCAGAAGGTGATCATAGCGAACTCTAGGCCCCAGCAGAAAGCGATGGGAATGCCGCAAAAGAAGGTCAGGAATTTGTAGCAGCAGTTCTTGCAGCAGGTGAAGCATAGGTAGGATCCCCTCCACACGCAGTTGATGGAATGTGCACCAGCGGGCTCTGCAAGGCAATCTTCAAATTCGACCTGAAAGATGACAAAAGAACACTTACAATGAGATTTGATGCTTTGATTGTGTTATTTCTTTCCTTTTCTTTGAGCTGACCTTATTATAATTTCTTTATTCCAAGCTTTGCCTTCTACATGTGATCTTAATACACTGAACTTCAACCACGACCTTTAAGATTTCAATCTCGTTATATAGCCTTTAATACCTGTTCTGAAGTTTGGGTTCACCGCATGCTTGAAAGTTTGTTTTTTGGGGTATTTTTTTTTGTTTTGTGTGTGTGTGTGTGTGTTGTTGTTTTTTTTTGGGGGGGGGGGGCTATTCTTAAAATTTTCTTAACTGATGTTACTTCAAGTAACAAAAGCTTTTAAAGATAATAGTCTTTCCTGCACATTTAGGGCTTAGGGATTGTATGAAATATGATCAAACTGCAAATTGTTCTGAATAAAGTGCCTCATTTAGATGTCGATAGCGATTCTAAAACTGTCACGGATCTGTTTACATGCCAGGTTTAGACATTCAAGATGAGTGATATGTAAAAAACAACTAGAATATAAGGAATATATAGATGCCAAAAAAAGGATGACGATCTTTTATAAAATAAGATAAAATCTATGGTATATGACCAAATTAACCACAAAAATAATGAAGTAAATAAATATCTGACACACAAAAAGTAGGATCGTATCGATAATGCCATTTTATTTTAAGTTAAAATTCGGTCTGTATTCAAACTAATGTGATCCGTGGCAATATGAAGCGACATGTCTTTGATATGATTTGGGTATGGGAGGTGTGGTTTGAAATGATCTGAGAACAACAGAACAGCATTATGAGAATGTGTAAATGATCTCTGAAATACTGCAATTTGATATGATTTGATAAAAAAGTGAATAATATAATATCAGGTAGAGCTAAGGTAAAGTAGGACAGAAATGGAATGACACTATTTCATTATAACACTTTCATTGTACATCAAGTATCCTTTCAAATGGGAGTTCCATTGAACGATTTTCTAAAATAATCTAAAGGAGGGCATACGATGATGACACTAACAAGAGTTCAATTTGTAGGCGGCGACACCGCAATCCTGAATTTGCCTCGATTCCTCTGTCAGTCTCGGCGTACATGGTCGCTCAATGAGAGCATTTAGGCTGAAACAGCAGGATAACAGGTTCTGACCAAGTGTTACGAGCCTTGTTCTATCATATGTGTGTATAAGAGAGAGAGAGAGAGAGAGAGAGAGAGAGAGAGAGAGAGGGAGAGAAATAGAGAGAGTCTGTGTGTGCGTGTATGAGAGAGGAAAAGAAAGAGAGAACAGGAGAGAGAGAGAGAGAGAGTGACCTTAAAATTAAGTCTAACCACCCTCCCCCCCCCCCTCAGAGATGTTAACTCTTTCTTACTGTGTTTCATCATCTGTTAAAAAAAAGCTACTGCCACACTGTGTTGTTATCAGAAGACCAGTTTTGTTTCTCGACTTTGAGCCTGTAAGCTCAACAGTAGCAGCTTACATTTTCTATAAAACAAACCAACAAACAAACAACACACGAAGCACATAAGTGCGTTTGTCATTAGATCTAGTGGTCCTCTAAATACTCGAAGCAGCTGTGTAAATAATACCGTAGCATTGTATTGAAACAGTTGCATTCCTACGGCCTTATTATGAGATCATTTGAGTTCGCTGAATATCGACTTGCTTTAAAAGTTTAAAATATTTTGTCACATAAAAGATTCAACATGTTCCCAGCTTTTAGCCTTTTAAGCTCTTTAAGCTCTTTCCAACTGTGTATCAAACTTGTGATTTGTACAGGACTACAACATTTACATTGCAGATTTTTCTGGGAATGATTTGCTGTAATTATCTTTGACAATCTGTCAGGGCAGAGTCTTTGTAGGGACCATGCTGTGTACCACTTACTTTACACATAATGGGTCACGATGTCGAAGAGATGATGCCACCGATCAATAAAATGATATAAATCACTATTTAGCGCCACTTGACCCTCTGCACTTCCATGGATCGAACATACTTACTACGACTAAGATCATTCAGAGCATTCAGGTGTCCTGGTATGTTTTTGTTGTTGTTGTTGTTGTTGTTGTTGTTGTTGTTTTGTTAACTACAGTAGTTCAAAGCTGACTAAAAGTAAAAATAAGATCATCCCTCTTGTAACTTACGGAAATCCAGATATAATATACGTAATGTAGCTCTCTTATGCATGAGCTTAATCAACAAATTTTATTTACCAATTTTGCTTTATCTCTAAGAAAGTATCGGGAGTAAAATTTTAACTCAAAAAGAAGAATTACATGAATATTCATTTGTCAGTCTTGTTCTGTGGGATCCACCTGTCTATGAAACATAATAACTGCTGTTAGACACACAATAAAGGAAAGACAGAGAGTGGCATATAGACAGACAGGCATGCAGACAAGAAGCAGATAAATAGACAGATGGATAGCCGGACGGATTGACAGACGGAGACATAAAATCAAATGTGCCACAAACAGCTGTTTTACCCTCAAATCCCAAAAGTGCTGATTATGACTTACAGCTTTGTTGTAAATAGTGACGGTGTGCTGGTGATAAATAAAATGCCTGGAGGGAAACATTATGCCGAAAATATCAGTTATTGGGCACATAAAAAGCTGTACTGAAATGTTCTGCACAAGGGAGCATTTTTTAAATGAAACATTTAAAACAGGTAACTTATTTTTTTTTCATTCACAGTAAAATTCACTTTACTCCTTTGGTTACTGATGTAGAATTCCACCCAAGACAGAAACATTGTATCCTGAAAAAAGAGATTATAAGACGAAGCAGCCTGTGACATTAAATTTTAATATATGATGAGGTTTTTGAAATGTTAATTTTAAAAACATTTACAGATTTAAGGACTGAAGAAACAGAATTACATTTTAATGATGGCATTAAAGAATATGATTCACAAAATGTTTTGAAACTACCAGTAGAAATCTGGAGAAAACACAGGAAAGGACAAAAATTGAGAGCATTTACTGTTATGAGGACAGATTTGACAGAAAAAAGCACGAAAGAGAAAGATACAAAAAAAAAAAAAAATGCATGAAGACAGAAGAGTGAAAAAAAAAAAGAAGGATAAGAGACAAATGTACAAGCAAATAAATGATGAACCACAGAGATCCAGTGTGGCATTTGTCAGAACATGTAAATATTCTATTTGTGTTCTCACCTTGAGATGATCGTTGATCCCATTTGGATCCCTGTTAAACATATCTAGATCATCGGAACTCATGTTGTAGGATTGCTTGGCCAGGTTCTGTAACTTACACCACGAACAAGAAATATGAAATTTTTCTGCTGTAATGTGATTGACGAACCTCCTGTTGGGAATGACGAAGAGCCACTAGCTGCTACAGATCGGCACAAGTGCTTAATGTAATCATTACTAACAACAGTTTCTAACGGTAACCACGAGTAAACAAGACATTTATCTCTGTCTTCTGTGCTCGTCACCAATCAAAGATCGAACATCGTACAAAATAGGCAGACGCGCCACTGCAGTTTTCTTTTTTAAATTTAAATTCAGAGTTAAACTTTTCACTGCGAAGGCAAATCTCCGCCTACCGCATTTCCTGCTCTTTTTCTAAGTTTATGTATCGCCCCACCCCTTTTTCTTTTCACTTATATATATTTTGTGGTTCTTTATTTCTATCTGCCACGCCCATTTTTTTCCTGTCTTGATTGACCTTCCATCTTTTGTGATTAATTCTGTCACTCCGTCAATAGATCGATCGGCCGATGAATCGAAGCGTTCAGTCATGAAAAGATTGTGTGCGTCAGTTTTGCAGATGAAAAAAACGTGCAGGCACATGAAAAAAAAGAAAAGAAAAGAAAATAGCACTAAAACTTGGCCATGTTCTGATGTTATCACTATCTGGGTCATCTAGAAGTCACAGAGACTTATAGAGAATGGGACAGGGTTAAAGGGGCTTGGATAAGAGGTGTTAAATCGCACGCCAAGAGTTTACTTAGAGAAATATTACTGATTGTTCGTGAGTGGGTGTGTGAATGCGTATTGGAAATGAGGCGTAAGTGTTTAAAGAATCAATGTTTTTTGAAGAGATCAGTTTTATCCAATCGTACCTAATCCAAACTAATCTTATTTCGACTCATCTTGTCCGATTTTCTCCCATGTCATCTCACCTCTATTCATCTTCTTTTGTCCTGTCATATCGTTTCCATCTCATAGCTAAGTGGAAGCCCCACAAAAAATATAATTTTAATTCACGAAAAAAAAAAAAAAAACCCAACGTCTATGGGAATATTTGTATCGCATCGAAAGCACTGTACTGATGTCTTCTTTAACCGCCATCTGTTTTACAAGCACGGGTTCTAGTGTAGATAAACGTTAGCTGGTAAGTGGTTACAGGACTAGTTTATATTGTTTTACAGCACGTCATTTTACTGCACCATTAGACTTTATCGAGACTGATCTGATCGTCTATAAAAGGTCTATTTGCCGATGTGTGTCATTTGCCATTTTACTGTAGCCGCTATTTATATTCGCCCACTGCGAACACGCTGAGCTCAACTCCATACCTTGCAATTTAGGCATGTAGTCAGTTTTTCTTGGTACACAAATATACCAGTCCAGCGATTTAATATTTTGGCTTCATATGTATCAGTTGTCTGGAAAAGAATACAATGTCAGTGTTGATCTTTTGTGTTTTCTTTTTTTTTCTCCGATGGTGCAATCATTCCAGAATGTAATTATGGTAATTTAAGTTCTATATCTCTTTTACTTTTTCAGGACTCTTAAAAATTTCCCTGCATTTTTCTGGACCCGCTTTTATTTTCTGTCTTCACAAATCTCAATGTTTTAAAGTTTTTCAGTCAAAATTGAAACAATTATGTCTGGCATTTGGGTTATCTTCCCAGATCTACCCTCATAAAAACAAGAGCTGGATCTTTCTAGTTTGGAGCCCTTTTTGAAAAACTTCTACCGGGTCCTGTTGATTTCCTACTTTTCACTAGGAAGGTGGACATCCATTTAATTATTAGTAATTTTTTATTTTTTTTTTACAAAAATACTCAAGCTATTTTCTCCAACCGTGTGATAAAATCTAAATGGAAAGATCTCTTTTCTGAGCATACCTATGGAACGGGCATACAAATGGCATTCAATATATCAAATCTTAGTTACATGCACCTGGCTATCCTGTTCAGAAGTTCGAGCCACCTCAATTCCCTCTATATAAAGCGAGGCAAAAATGTCCGTACAGTTCCTTCTATCCAAGCTACCGGCAAGCTCTGAATCTCATATTGAAATTAACAACCAAAACTGTCACACATATGAAATATTGAAACCATTCACGACGCTATTGATGTCACAGCCGTGTTTCAAGTTCGATAAGAACCCATTCAATAGATCAGAGTTTAACCTTCTGCATCTCAGGGCGTCATATTTCATGTAAATAATAATTTTAAAAAAAAACTAGCTTTAGAAGGCTGAAATGTAAAGAAACCAAATCATATTATGAGGAAGTAATAAAAGATTCTTAATAACGGACAATGTGCAGTCCTCACAGCTGAGTTCGTTGTAGACTGTTGAAATCCATTTGTACAGTGTAATTTAGAGTAATGTTACTATGTGGTAAGTTTGTTTTTAAAGCTGTAAAGCGTTCTGAAAGGTTAAAAACATAACGCTATGAACTAAATTAAATATGTTTATCTGGTCACCCAGACGTACCTTTTATATAAAGCATGTCTTTGCATGTGATAAATATTGGTGTAACGTCGTGAAATATACAAAAAAAAGCTCTCCCAGTCAAACCTCAGGAGAATTTACTTAATCACAAACACTATCCTCTGAAAATTGGCGAATATTTCGGCGTGAAATCTATAACTGTCTCGCCATAAAGTCACAGAAT
Source organism: Peronia peronii (assembly GCA_039654565.1). Taxonomy (NCBI): domain Eukaryota; kingdom Metazoa; phylum Mollusca; class Gastropoda; order Systellommatophora; family Onchidiidae; genus Peronia; species Peronia peronii. Next base: position 3,959 of record JBCEWB010126439.1, on the reverse strand, counting down.
GCACTGTATCAAGAACTCAGCTAAATCTTGTCATTTGAAACCCAAATTACCATCTTAAAATGTACAATGTTGTCTCTTGAAGACCATGAACTTTACGTATGGACATTAATTTAGGAAAATCCCTGAACTATGCAGTGATTAGAAAGAAAAACGCTGAGATGGGTCCCTTATCACCAGTCTTTCTCTCTCTCTCTCTCTCTCTCTCTCTCTCTCTCTCTCTGTGTGTGTGTGTGTGTGTGTGTGTGCATGTACATGTGCCTATGTTTTTTCTCTCTCTTCCTCTTTTAATTTATTTTCTCTCTCTCTCACTCTGTGTGTGTGTGTGTGTGTGTGCATGTACATGTGCCTATGTTTTTTCTCTCTCTCTCCCTCTTTTAATTTATTTTCTCTCTCTCTCTCTTTTTTCGTTTGTTTTACACCTTTATCACGACCGGTCTTTTAAATCTCTTCTGTCTCTCTTCAACCAAGTTTTTTGTTTTGTTTTGTTTTATTTTTAAGACATCTCTCAATAAATTCTCTTTTGTTATAACGCTGAAATGCCAATTACAGCCTAAAAAGGGTTAGCTGTCAATGGTAAGCATCTCTCGCAAGGACAGGTGATGTCCTCAGTAATAGAGATACATATGTATTTGGTTAGGCCATCAGGTAGAGATCGGATGGACATATATTATTAATAATGTTACGGTTGCTGGTAATGCAATCCCGCTGCTTGCCATTTCAACTGATCTCATCTCTTTCATGATACACAACGACTTATAGGCCTTTGTGTTTCTTTCCACCGACAGAACTAACATGTTGGAGGTCAGAGTAACGTTCTCGTTATAACACATTCAACCTTTCTTTGTTCAAGAAATCATTACTTTATGTCAGCTACAATGACCCATTGCTTTAGTGTGTGACGCAAGAGATGAATGAATAGATGGCGTGGTATTGATTGCTCATTCTCGTGTCCTTGTCGAAAGTTTCCTGTCCTTAAGTCATGCAGAGAATATGACTGTAGGAAAGAAACTGATATATATATAATAGAGTGAGAGACAGAGATACAAAGAGAGAGAGAGAGAGAAAGAACAGAAAAACAGACAGATAGATTAATAGATAGAGAGAGATATATTGATGATGAGAAAGAAAGAGAATAGATTGAGAGTGAGAGTAAAAGAGAGTTAGATTGAGAGAGAGAGAGAGAATGAGCAATGAGCGAGAGGAACGCTTGCAATGATAATATAAAAAGTTAGGTAGACATTAGACATCTGTAATCACTTCTGAGACGTGTGCAGCCTATGTACTACGATCTCACTCTTCAAAATCAATTGGAAATAAATTACCCCACGCTACAACAATAGTTTGTGTGCAATGCTTGCAAAATGAGCACTGAATACCATTCAAATAAAAATTGGGACATCCTTAAAAGAAATTAGAAATTTAGTATGCTGTATAAAAACCTCAAATATGAACATGTGAA
>JBCEWB010126428.1:0-11362 GCA_039654565.1 Peronia peronii | reverse complement strand
ATAGATAGATAGATAGATAGATAGATAGATAGATAGATAGATAGATAGATAGATAGACGGACGGACAGACAGACAGACAGATGGACAGACAGACAGACAGAAAAGGAAGGCTTAAGAAACAGCGTCGATTCTACTCCTTCAACCCCCCTGCTCTTGTATTGACTTAGACCCATTGCAATCTTTCTTTCCTTTTTTATTTTTTAGCGATAACTCCCCAACAGTGAACGATGTCAGAAATTGAAAGATACACTTTTATACTGGCGCTGCCATAGCCCAAGGTCTTCCCTTGACTTGTGGCTGATAAGAAAGGAAATCTATCATGATTTACCGTTTGCAGGACAAAGGACATATCGTATCACTGTGCAAGGCTTTGTGTCAGAAAGTGACTGTCATTCACTCTATCCCTGCCATAGTTTCACTCATTTCTGTCCATTACTGACACCGGGTTTAGTGTTGCATATTTTGCACTGTGGATAAAGAATTGCTCAAATGAAATAGCTCAAACTGTATGAAACAAGGCGAAGTGCAGAGCAGAGAAGAGAAGAGAGAGAGAGAGAGAGAGAGAGAGGGGGAGGGAAGGAGATAGACAGAGAGAATGAAACAGAGAGAATGAAATATTTCCATAGAAATGTGAATGATCGGTGCATGTAAAGAACCTAATACAAAGAGAGAAGAAAAAAAAAATACAGAATATTTGTACCATCGCTGATATGAAATCATGATTGTCTTAGATTGTAGTTTTTTGATTTTATTATGGGACTCTGTCACAAAACAGTTTCAGGTAGTCTTTCATTGCTGTCAATCGAGAAGGGCTGGGTTTTAGTTGCATATTGACGAAAGAGTGAGAAAATATAACAAAGAGGGAGGAAGGGGGGGGGGATAGGGAAAGGAAGACAGACAGACAGACACAGATAGACAGACAGACACAGATAGACAGACAGACAGACAGACAGACAGACGGACAGACACAGATAGACAGACAGATAGAGATAGGATAAAAGAGAAGGAGCGGAGGTGGGGGGGGGGGGATGTTGAGAGAGCGATTGAGACTCCTGTATCTGCCGTTTATGGTAAAGATTGGCCATGTCCATATCGGTATAGTTTTAAGGGTGATACGTGTCTAGAATATATACTCAAACGTTTTGACCGAACTCAAGAGAGACATCAGTAGGGGAAAACTGTATGTGGTGTTCTTGCCAGCCAAAGGGTTAGGGTCTCGTGGGCTTAGAGCCTGGGTGTATTCTAGCTCCATGGCTTAGAGTGGCAGTGGCTGGTGCACTAGGAAGGTGGAGATTTAGTGGGGTCTGTGAGGTACAGCCAGCTTGATGATTGCACTGCCCAGCCAGACAAGGTGTGGAACAGCCTTGGCTAAAGACTTGAAACGTTCCCCTCATTCCTTGTCCTTACTGCCATTGTGTCAGACACCTAGGGCTGGGTCTGGAGGGCAACAGTAGACATGTACGGAGAAGGGGAGGGGGTGGGGAGAGAACAGGAACAATCAAAAAAAGAAGGAGGGGGGAGTGAGAAGTAGGGAGGAAGAGTGAAAAGACAGAAAGGTTGACGGGAGAGAGAGAAAGAGAGAGAGAGAGGGGGGGGGAGAGAAGAAGAGAAGTTGAAATGGATGTGCATTTGAGTGTGGCTATGTCAAAAGTACATAATATACATATCGGAGGCCGGGAGGAAAGGAGGACAAGAAATAAAGAATCATAATATTATAGAGAGGAACTAAGAGAAAGAGGGAGAGGAGGGAGGTCATATAGAAGGTGGAACGGACAAGGGGGTAGAGACCTAAGTGTGGCTGTGTCAAATGTGCAGGGCCGTGGGTTGGGAGAGAGAGAGGGTGGGGGGTTGTTGAAGAACGTGGGTGTGGCGGGGAGAGGTGGCGAGGGGGAAAGAGGAAAGAGAGGGGGGAGGAGGGGGGAGGGAGGGGGTGTTAGGATCGGTTGTCTGGCAGTGGTGGGGAAGATTGATTGATAACGTGTGTCAAGTTCTCCCCTTAGCTCTGATATACACCTGTAATCTGGGCCCTGAACGATCCACTCTGTCCAACCTTTATTGCATACTTTTGTCCCTGCCTAACTCAGATAAGGGGAGTTAGAGCTCCTCAGCCCTGCACAGTAGATGGGAATATTGCACCTTCATGTAGCTAATGTTTCCTGCACAATATTTCTTCCTTGGGTTTTTGGATAATATGCAGTCGGTCTCGGCTTCTTATCTACAAGTGTCCATTACCATTACCTGTTCGAATAACGTCTTAGGTTATTTAGCTATACACTTTCGGCCGGGGATTATGGAATCTTTGGCTAGTTTTTAGTGATCCCGTCTCTCTCTCTCTCCTCCCCCTTTTTTTAATGTTAAAGCAGAGACCTTATAAGGGCTCTAGTTAAAGAGCATCATTTATGTTCAAGTAGTGTATCGACCGTCACGTTTTGTGTAACGTCAAGTCACCTTATCTCAAATTGCCCACGGCAGTCAGCAGTGGATTGATATGTTTTTTGCCAAGCACTTTCATTTATATTATCCAACCTCCGGCCAGTTTATTGTGCTTCTTACACACTCTCAGTCTAGCTCTCTTCTCACTTTCCCCCTCCCTCATCTCTCACTCCCCCCTCCCCCCCTCTCTCTCTTTCTCTCTCTCTCGCATTTCAGAAAGTTTGGTCATTTTTTCAGAGCATTATATCCCTTTCTTTCTTTCACCCCTCGCCTTTTCATTTCGCTCTAGACAATTTTTTTTGTTATGGAAATATGGCTGATCTTGGCTTTACCGAGCCTAATATCTCAATAGCAATCCACTTTATTTCATATAATTACCTCTCTCTTTCTACCAGTTATATCTTGACCTTTCCCGAGACCATAGTATTAATAAATAGATTTGTTACGATCAAGCAAAAGGCTGGAAATCCCTGCGTCTGTATTTAGCTGGGGTACAAACACTCCAAACTGTTCACAAATTTGCCTCACCTCTTGGTTTGACCCGTCATGGTGGGTAGAAAATGTACCACTAAAACTCTTCGTCATGAGCCTATTAAACCTATATGCCCGCGAAATAGTAGTAGTAGTGAGTATTGCTAATGATTGAATGACGCAGGAAAACCACTGACGTACTTCCAGCGTCGGTTTTCCCCCCAAATCTTGTGTTCTACTATGTTGTGGGACTTCGCAGTGGAGCGTGATACACATAATTAATGAGTGTTCTATTTTTAGTAGGGGTACAAACATTTCGCAGGGGATTTCCAGATCTGTGCTTAGTCGAGTATGAACTATTGCAGCAGCATTGCTGTGATTAAAGCAAAGAGAAAGAAGAAATGCCCAGTGATAAAGCATGCCTGAATGGAAAATAGAAGAGAAAGCGAAAGCCCAGTGATAAATGGACTCTGACATAGCAGAGCTACTACAATCAAGCCTTAAGAAACAGAAAGCCAGAGCAGAACAGAACAGAACTATGTGCCATTTTTGAAACTGTCCACTTCTCTTGATAGTCTAAGAAAATTCTCCCTGCAGTTGCTAGCAAAATTCTCGTCTTTGGCTTCCACAGAGTGAAATGACTCATACATCTCATCGCCCGTCGCCTTCCATTAGCAAAACATATGATAATATTATATGCTGTCAGTAAACTGTAATTTTCCCATTTATTACCCATCATAAGATGTATTTATAATGATTATTATTGCGCTGGGAAAATGAACTCTCTGTCTGATCCGAGTCATGGCATACATTTTTATATCTTATGAATTCATTTTCACGAAGTATTCAAACTTCATTACTATGCTATTTGTGCATAGGCTGCCTTTGTTGCCGTTGCTGTATTTCTGTATTTTTCTCCTTCTTCCCTTTCTTCCTTCTTTCCCTTTCTTCCTTCTTTCCCTTTCTTCCATTCCTATTTTTTTTTCAAAAAGCTTTTATTGCCTTCAATGAGGGGATAATTCGAAAGGAGTGCCCAGCCGTGCGTGCCATCATCAAGGACCGAGGAAAAGGCGAGGGCTAGAGAAATTGAATAACGTAAGAAAAAAAAACCATGTATCTCAAAAAGAGAAGTACATGTAATTTGTCTTTGCAAAGGCTTTCATTTACTTAAGCGCATTCGTAATAAGCCTAGCGTGCACCTGTCCAATCAAGCAGGCCGGCTCAAGTACGAGATTCTTTCCTTCATTCTGCTACAGCCAGCACAGCGTCAGCCTCTTAACCATCGCTGTGATCAAGTTAATCACCTGGAATTTTGAGAAATTATTCTAAACTTATAGATGTGGCTATGATAGCATTGTGTGCAAGGAACATGTCAGATCCCAGTGAAAAGAACGGTGCATGGTTCTCAAGCAAAATATGAAACAAGTCACCGATTTTAAGACAGAATAAGACAAGGGACAAGATAAAACAAGATGAGATTTATTGGTCCTTCCCAAAAAAGAAAGTCACTTCACAGTTGATGAGGCTTATATACCAAGTAACGTACATTTCACACTCACTAAAATGTCAGGAAGGACATGTGAGTAAGGCAGACAATAGGCGAACGTTTGGGAGACATGGAGTGAAAGAATTCAGCTTTATTTTGTTGGAAGAAATAATTATCTTACGAAGACAGCCTTGGCATTTAATGGAGATGTGAAAGCTGAGGGCAGCTCCACAAGCTGGGAATTACCGTGTCTCTTGATCTTTGTCCGAGCTGGTGATGGAAAAACAGATCATGAATTTATCTTGGTGAAGAATACACGGATGTTAGCAGCATTGAATGGCGCCTAAATGGATGCTGGCTAAGAGCTGTGACGTGATGGAGCACTTTGAGAAAATAGAAGCAAGGTCGTCTATTTACATTTAATTAACTGGCACTGGAGGTTTTCATCCAGATTCTAGAGGATTTTTTTTCTCCATAAAATGTATTCTTCTTCAAAATGTTCTCTAGAATTCAGATGAAAACATACAAATTCTATTTGCTACTTCCTTTGAGAAATACAATTTTAAATATTTTAAACTAGTGTTGTGAAATGTCCACCCAGCTGCTCTCCATCTCCTGTGATGGTAATTGAAATGAGCGATATATTGATTGTGTGAAAGGTTGAATTTTGAGCTAGACATCCTGAGAATCGCTGAGCGGATATTGTAGGACTGGAGGGAAGGAACTGGCTATTCTGAATAGTACGTTTTAGCCAGAGGCTGGGGGAAATGCCCTCCATCTCCTGATGATTTTGTTTTCCTCTGTTCTGTTGCACCGGCAACTTCAACCACAAAACAGGCAGGACCACCGAAGCATTCACACGAAACTATCAATATTCCGGGAACGCAATGCAGTGGAGATAAAGTGTGCAATAAATAGCCAGCGTTGAGCACCTGGACAGTAAAAGACTCAGTCCCCTACATAAATAAATCAATCAGAAATCTGCATTTTGTCGGCCAGTCATCTGAAATAACACATCTCGGCAATCTATAGAGCCTCCATCGATCTGTGTGTGTCCGTGAGAGATGGGGAGGAGAAGGGTGGTATCCAGCCATGCGGAGTGAAATTTATTGGTGTGGACTCTCTCTCCCTCTCTCTCCCGTAAAGAGCTTTCTGAAATGGATTGGAGCTGATGTGGTAGTATGGACACTCTTTACAGTACTGGGTCTTGGGACACGAATCCTATTGTATGATGATGGTCTTCTTTTGTAGAAACTGGCTGGCTCTTTGAAATGAGTAATGAGTCGAATTATGCCATTTTGCATACAAGATCAAAAATACTGTCGGTAATAATTCATTTGAGTTTACATAGTAATATGGGTTTTCTTTACTGTACTGGACTTGCAGAAGCGATTGAAAGTTGATTGATGTAATCTTCCTTCTTTAAAATAAACGAAATTCATAATTATGTATTCTGGCTGATGATTGTATCAGTCATAAAACAGGATGAGTTATTTGAATAAATTTATTCCCCCTTCTTTTTCCTAACATGGATACATTTTAGATGAATTATCATTCATATGTAGGCCTTGAAGGGGATGGGACGGAGCCAGCAAATAGCCCACTGTAGCCCCAGACTGGTCATCTGTGTACTCATAGGCAGGACTATTTCCTTAATGGAGTAACTCCTTAATGACAAATAATTGTAATCGGGAGTTGATTGATTGTAATCAAGAGTTGATGGACATCATACATTCCTTGAACAGGGATCTGTGATTATTTGGACCCAGGCGCAGCATTTTTGTTTATACATGTATCTTTTTTATAATTATTATTATTTAATGGATAAAAAACGCTAGCCAGTCAGATTTGTGGAAATCTCCTACCAAACAAGATAGTTCTTATTTATGTGCAAGCACTTGCCAATTTGGCTGCTCAACTTGAAAGCCAGACATGCACAAAATCAGGCCACCTGAGCTGGAATATGGAAGTTTGTTTATTTGTTATCTTTCTTTTTGGGGGGTCAGATAATTATAGAAAGAAATGCTATGAGGTTTACTGATACAGGCTGTTGACCGTGGATCGCCTCCAGTCTATTGAAAAAGCCAGATATGCAGGCATAAATATGTGCACGAGTCGCAACTGCAGCTGTCCTAACTTCCGGTATAAATGAAACTCCCCCCCCCCCCCATCCTTCTCCCCCTCCACGCATTTCTTTGTCATATCCCCAAGATGTTCCATAAGGACTGTCGAAATCAGACACACAGCGTCTAGATTTCAGTAATGTTCAGAGCTTTGTGAATTGGATATCTTCGAAATGGCACTTTTCAGGCTTGAGGAATTTTATAGCATTTTGATTTCAATAGATTGTCGGTTAAGGATGGTTGGCATCGGTCCATTGATTGTAATGCCACAAAACCGATTAGTATTTTCACTTTGCAGATCATTAATGCATTATGTCGGAGAATATTGCACTGATGAAAGTAAATGCCCCGGTAATGTCTGTGTTCCTGTGCCTGCTATGACTTTCCACAACTTGCGAAAAAATGTCCTCCGTCACTGAAATAGCAACTGAAAAATCAACGTTTTCAAGACAGGCTATTTGAGAGTTTAGGATAGAGATGGCGGTCATTACCCTGTGTGTTCTTGTTGTTATTACCATTATTATTTGTTCTTTTTTCTTCTTCTTCTTTTTTTTTTTAAAGGAAAAGAGTGGAGGGCATTTCAGGCGGGAACTTGAGAAAGGCGAACAAAATTGAGAGAGACTTGTGGATTGGCCTCAGTATGAACTCTGACCCAACATCAGGCCTGGTTATTAGTCAGACAGGTTAGGGGAAAGGGGGGGGGGGGTCGGGAGCTGAAACCCCTGTGTGTGTGTGCCCAGTCATCTTGTTCTTTAATTCTCGTTAAATCACAGCCCAGCAAGTGGCACTGCTTTATCAGACCGCGCGCTCTCCTCAGTGAAAGAGGCTTGTAAATTTACGATTATCGATCTTCTCGGGGTGGGGGGTCTTTTGTCGGCGACCAATCCAGATGTGGCGGTCACCTGCGACAGTCCAGGAGAAGTCGTGAACCTGCTCATCTCTGCACGGCTCTGTCAACTCTCCGCTTCTTTGTTCTTATCTCTCCGCCTACATTTTTTCTCTCTGTCTCTCTGTCCTCTCTCTCTCTCTGTATCCCTTTGTGACCCACCTTCTCATATATGGTACCGGAGTGAACCGTCTTAAAGAATTCCCCGGGCAGATGGTCAGCTGAATTTTTTAAAAAGTTTTAGGAACAACTTGACGTCGCTCGGTCGGTTAGTTGCTCATAATATCAGTAAGGAGTATTATTTTATATAGAGCGCCCTACTTGTATTTGTCTGGTTGGCCGACCAGTTTAATTTCTCTCTTGGGTTTGGAGTAGGGAGAGCCTTTTCTCTCTTCTCTCCCCCCCCCCCACCCCGCACACACACACCCATCCCATTCTGAGCACATACTCGCTTACTGATATACTCATCCTCCCTTTATCTGTCTCTCTCTTCACTCTCTCACTCCTTCCATCTCTTCCTGTCTCCTTCCCTTCTCGTTCACACTTCATCAGCGATATGTCATTGACATCAAAAGCATCACAGTGCATATTAATATATCATAACAATCACTGCAAAACAGTGTGGCTCAATTCGCCGACAATGCCACCATTAATTTCCATCTTGTATCCCTGGACCCGTCTCGCTAGACTGTCTCCCAATCCACTGCATCAAAGCCACGGCTGCTCGATGACATTCTGCTGTAACGTAACCTAAATCCAGCTGGGCTGAAAGTGAAATCCAATCTGTGATTGAGACGTAACTCATCTTTGTGTGGCATATGGGAATAGGGCCAGTGGAGTGGAAGTTAGGGCTGTAATGACATTTGAATGGTGATCCTCTCTCAGTCCTTCTCCCTCCCCCCCCCCCCCCTCCCCCCTCTCGTCCCCTTGTCATCAAGCGATAGCCTCTCTCCCCGTGGACAATTCACAGATGACCCAACTGATAACGCACAAAAGGACTCCGTACTGACATTGCTGGGGAACCAGCGTTCCATCGCTGTCACAAATCGCCACCTTTGAAAGACCCCAACGGGTGCGCTCGTCTGTGTCGGAACGTCGCCTTTTTCCCCGCTGGTCCGTAAAGTGAATGTCTTGGTTGCTGAGGACAGAATCCTAGGATGAAATCACAACAACAGCAACAACATCCACAACAATAACGCCGCATTTCCCCCCATATGTAATGGTAGGTTGAAGGGGAGGACAATATGGAGGAAGAGAATAAAATATGTTTTGTGGAAGTTTATCGTGTACGAGACAATGAAAGCATATGAGGCTGTGAAAGATCGCCGTTTTTGTCGACTGATTACATATCACATGACGACAGCCTTGTCTATTGATATTTGCTTGTTTTGCTCACAGGAAGAAACTTATGTAGGCTACACAGTTGGAACTGGCATGGCACAAGATACAAAGTGAGATAAAATTGAGCCACTTGTGAGCAAGAAAATAGAAAATACCACTTAAAAAAAGGGGGTCTTGTGATATGATGCGCAGTCAGTTGACAAAAGCACACGGTACGATCTTTTGTCATAACCTCGTTTACATTATTATAGGGAGACATCGGTAAATAGAATGAGACGACAGCGAGGAAGAGAAAAAGAGAGAGAGAGAGAGAGAGAGAGAGAGATGGAGAGAGAGAGACAGACAGAGAGAGAATGAGAGAATATTGGAGGATGTATAGATTTTTAGATGAGCACAGGCACTGATGCACTAAGTTTTAGATGAGGAATGGACGCTTCTTTGCCGTCATTTTTTTAAAATACAGTATATGCTGGTTTTTGTAACTGCATATACTGTACTCTTAAAAATGACGGCAGTTTTGTATGGCAACAGCAACTGTAAATGCTGGACATCCTTTTCAAGCAGGGCATTCACAGTTGACGTGTCAAGTCTCATAGGTACGGGATATGAAAGGTCATCCTTTTGTACTGGCATCAGCATCGTGAGTTGTGTCATGTGATAGCCGTGAACTCTGATATTTTTACATCATCAATCACAGCAGATAGTTAGGGCAGCAGAATACATGACATGGTATTTTAAACTCACTTGGTATCGGGATTAATATATACAACATTCTGAAAGAGTTCAGTTGAAATAATGAAAGGCTATAGTTTCAGAAAATAAACAAAAGGCACAAAGGAAGAAACGAAGAATCAAGCGCGCTCGAAATTTACGACTCAACGATTACGGTCCAAATGAAAGCCATGTTGGTTTTTTTTTTTTTTAATATGAATTCATTGAAACTAAATAGCTTTCTCTTTTGTTAATTTGTTTTTGTTCGTGTGTTCGTTCGTTCGTTTCTTTGTGTCTGGCCAGATTGCGTGCTTTTCAAGTTCGATGGAAACGCATGTTCTTGATGCATGCCGAATGGAGGGACGGCAGAAATAGCCCCCGGGGCGGACCTGACCAACGGTCAGTTAACGGCTAGCCATAAAGTTTGAGAGGCGAACAGGAAGGGCTCTCTGGGCGATGGTCCATGACAGTGTCTTAGTCTCTCGCTCTCCCCCTCCCGTTCTCCCCTTTCTTAATGGCCCTGTTTGCACCCTCCCCCCCTTCCCTCTCCCCATAGTATTGAGGGTCCCTCGGATTAAGGCACACAATGAACGGGCCTTAGATGCAGACTTGGCGAGCGATCGTATCGCTGCAGCAATCTGAAAGGGAGTGGCCACTCCCGGGAGGTTGGGAATGGAGGAGGTTGAAGGAGAAAGAGGAGTTTGAGGAGAGGCATCTCTCACCCCCAAGCCTGAGGCAGGGACAGATAGGAGGTGATACTTGACAGCGCTGCTGGTGTCGATTAATGAGTAAAGTATGAAAACTAGATCTATTTGTTAAGTGTGTCATAAAGATGAACAGAATTAGGATATGGTAGTCTGTAGCTGGATGCCCTGTCTATTCAGGCATTTGGAACAGATGACTTTTTTGCTGTAATTTCTGCTGATGGGCTTACAACAACAACAACAACAACAACAACAACAACAACAACAACAACAACAACAACAACAAAAAAGCCAGTTTTTGTTTGGTGATAGCCTTAAATTAGCTCAAGATATTTCATTTCAAAGCTGTAATTGCGTAAGTTGAAGCTTCAAAGAGACACTTTTTCTTTTTTCTTTTTTTTTTTTAGTGCGTGCTTAAAGCTGGCATTCTTTGCCCACATCGACTTTTGCTCAGAAATCACACTTGAGCTTGGCCTCAAATGGCTGGAGAAATAGAGAATGGCTGGAGGGAAAAAAAAAAATCTATGTACATTGGGTTATCATAATTCAGTCCCCCTGTTGGCTTTGAAAGTTAGAAATGATAAAATTTCAAGAGAAAAACCATTGTAGACCAAAGAAACGTAAAATAAACGTAAAAATCTGAGGCTAAGACCCACTTGACAGCTTAGCTTTCAGAAACAATGGCTACCTTCAGTGTGGCGGACATGTCTAACCCCACACCGCGACAGGCGCTGTCTGGATCACCCCTGATATTTCCGTCAGTGGATAATAATAAGCTCTTGCTTAAACAAACATTGGCACAACTAAAATGTACGGCCTGACTTTGCTCTGGCCATATATTTTATTTGCCTATGTTTTGTGTTCCTTAACTTTGTAATAACAACGTTTATGGTATTGGATTTCGGAGAGATTATTACGGCCAATTTATATTGTTGTTTTCATGTCCTGTTGAGCTGCATGTTGGCAATGCAACCTGGTAAGAATCGCGATTGTCCTCGACAGTAGATACTTATTTGTTAAACGACCATGTAAATAAATTGGAAAACAACAACAGGAAGCAACAACAGCAACAACAACAACAACAACAACAACAACAACAACAACAACAAACAACAACAACAACAGGTCAACAATAAAGCATCTTTAGGAAAACGGTCCGACCCGATAAGAATAGAAAATTGCCTTTAACGTTTTTTCCTAAAGATCT
>JBCEWB010126427.1:0-27119 GCA_039654565.1 Peronia peronii | reverse complement strand
CCCCCCCCCCAACCCCCGCTCCTAGCCCCAGGCTCCATTTCTTTCTTAATCTTCGCATTTCTTCTTACTCACTGCAATATTTCTTCTATTTCTTCGTTATGGTGCATTTATTTATTGATCCATGTGGTCATTTGCCGACAAAAAGGGAAATAATCTAGATAATAACTACATAAATCAGAAGGAGTGACCAGTCAGTTATCTTGACCACGAGGCAGGGGAGATAATGGTCATCTCTCCAGGGAGGGAACTGGTTTGTTTGACATATGACTTACATTTGAGGAGATTTTTGTATTTTTTTAACCACAGAAATGATGGTCAAAGATATGGAATAGCTCAGTGAAAGTGTGGTACAGTAAACGATCATCTCTGACAAAGAGAAGGGAAGGGATTGATATTTCTTTAGTTTAATTTCTGTAGATCTATGCAGCCTCCCTGACACCATCTCAGAAGAACTTGTAGAATCCTGTGTGGTATGCTCCACGCAGCGATGTATGTCATGCTCTTAAACCTCCAACGTCTGCTCTGGGCTCCTCTCTGTCGACCCCGCCTTATTTTTTTACGTATTTATCGGTTTGTCAGAGAGGTGTCCGGTACATGAACTTTTTTTAGAAGGCAGTACACCTGGGTGTAAGCTGTCCAAATCCCTATATGACATGACTGGGGCATACTGGAATCGAAACCGAGTTCACAACCTGCAGGCGGTTAGAGAGCCGAACGTAATTGCAATCACTAGATCTAATATCTCTTTTTAGAATAAAGGGACTTGACAAAAAAAAAATTGAGTTTGTGTCCATGCATTGGATTCTCTGTCTTCGCCCGCTACTCAGTGTTCTAAGGCCAAATTTTCAATTTGGTGGTGAATAGAACTAACTTCGAATATCAATTTGTTTGTTTTTTTGTTGTGCACTTCTCATTTATTGATCTTTGTGGTCATTTGCAAATGAAATGGAAATAATCTAAATAATAACTACATAAATAAGTAAGAGTGATTGGTCAGTTACCTTAGGCAAGGGAGGTAGTGGTCCTCACTAAGGGGCTTTGTTGGACAAAAGACAAACATTTGTAGAGATTGTGTAAACTATGATCGCTGACCAGGAGGATCGAAGGGACTGACATTTCTTTAGCTCAGTTTAATGTAGGTCTATGCAGCCTCTCTAACACCATCTCAGAAGAACTTGTAGAACCCTCTCTGGTATTCTCCACGCTCAAAGTGTTTAGAGTTTATAGAGCTCGCGAACTTACAACATTTGCGTAGGGCACGTCTTTGTCGACCCACTTATTTTTCACCTATTGCTTGGCAGGGAAGTGTATGGTACTTTTTACTTTTTTTGAAGGCAGTACACTTCAGTGTAGGCTGGCCAAATCTCTCAAATATCGTGACTGGGAAAGATTGGAATCGCAGCCCAGATATAATAAAACCGCAGTCAGTAAGGCATCTATTTACCACCCCCCTGGAGGTTGAAAGGAGCAAGAAAACTAAGAAATTCTGCTTCATTTACATGATACAAACATAACTTTATGACTGGCATTGTCTGCGTAGTGAAAAAAATGGATAAAAAAAGAAATGACAGAAAATTACATGCTCACCTGTTTTGTTTTTTTACCACTATTATTATTTCTTTTAATACAGATAATTGTATGGTAAAGGAGAGAGTGGGGAATTTTTTACGAATTATTTAAATTATCTAACTTGACTTGATTGTAGAATCTTGTTCTAGAAGTGTTTAGGGATGGAGAACTCAAAGGCTCCGCTTGCCCTTAAATGTATATTAGTACTAGGTGGCATATGTACTGCGGTCTAACAACATACAATATATGTGTCAGTAAGGATCGGATTTTTATGCAGAGATATACTGTCTATATTGGGGCCATTCCTAGAGGTTGGTTTGGACTTGCAAGGAAGTTACGGTCAGGGTGACTCTGTGATTAGAAGGAGTATAGTAATTACAGTGGAATTAAGTGACGTGGGGGACAAAAAACAAATCTCATTAGGTTCTGCCGTTATACAAAAAGCTGCACTTCTTTTATTGTGGATTTGAATTCCACGTCTTAATTATTCGCAGAGTTAATAAACTCTTTAGCATCTGCTGTGAACTCTATTATCAATGCCGTTCTACAACAAGTGTAAAGAATGAGCATAGAAGGTGAGATAAAGAGCATAGAAGGTAAGAAAAAACAGGAAAAACCTCACGGACTGCTATCCATGCTCGACTTCATGGAAGGGGAGATAATCTTTAGCGAGACGAATCTGAGAAAACTTTCATCTTTTTTCTCTTGATTCAGTTTCTGTCATCTTACCTTTCTTTGCTGTGCTGTTAAACAATTTGGGAATTTTTTTCATATTCTCAGTCATCTCTGTATTTTGTGTTTTTGTTTATTGTCATTTTTTTCATTGTCTTTTTTTGTTATTGGTTTAGCACCTGCGTCTTTGGTGTTCGTGTTTCCAGTTAAGGGCACATGTTTACATTTGTCTTCTTCTGAGATAGCTATCCTCAGGTGAGTCATCCGCGGGTGGCTGAAAGGCATAAGGATAATATAAAATGCCTTCCTTTTTTTTCCGTCTTGATATTTGTAGTCTCCTTGCGGCTATTTGTCACTCTTAGCCTTGAAAAAATGTCAGGTTAGCAATAGAATAATAATGTTGTATTAAAATTTGCTATTAGTTTTACAATTTTTCAGGGGTCATTTTAGGGTAGTCTGCAGAGTACACCTGTTTCATTTTATCATTAGAGTTCCTATTTATATTATCACCTCTCCAGTATTCCCCTAATTTTTTCCTTATATTTTGTATTTTGAATTTTTGTTGTTATTATTAATTTTTTACGTTTAAAAGAAATTATTGTATAGCTTTGTCTGTGTCCTTACCTCTGCTATCATACTTATTAGGCACATTCTGTTCAGCTTGGGTTTCCACTTTGTTAAGATGTTATAAAAGGAAAACATTGATATCTCATATATTTTCTTCCAGGGAATTCCTTCTGATAACTAACATTTTCAAATGTTTCAGATAATGCAATGTATCCATATAATATTACATTCACATATGTATGGATATGTAAGAATAGCATGAATGTCATTAATAGCATGCTTGGAACTATACTGTACAGCTGTAATTTGCCTGTGTGGTAAGGAAAACTCACTCAGTTTGTCATCAGACACTTGTTATATATCTATCCAAAAATATCAGTTGGATTTCTCAGTGAATACGCTGATATGAATACTTGCAAAATGCATTACCTAGTGCAGTTAGGTTATATGTTGGCAGTTTGTGTTCCTTAATCATTGTCACCAATTCCCATGCTGAGTGCCCTCCACCAAAACTGGAACCCAATGGAACGTCCTGCAATGATGACGCTCAGATGTGCTATAATGGGGTAAGTTTACCGTTCATTTTTGTACCGCATCTTCTGCATTGATCATTGAACAAGCTAGATCACTGATGGACATTGTAAATGAATGACAAATTTCCTTTTTGTCAGCATACATGCTGGAATGACAGCTGTGATCACAAATAAATATGTTAGATTGCAGGCAGGGAAGACTACCCAAATGCAGGGAAGACTACCCAAATATAAGTTCTTTTACTTCAAGTAGGTGGTACTGAACATGTTACAAGATAATCAGCCGCAGGGGGTTGAAAGATGTAATCAAACCCTACTGAACAGGCTGGATAGGATGGAAAAAAACGTGTAATATTTGAAAAACCATATTGTGCAGTTGCATAGTGTGAGATCACTTCCCACTCTTTCCTTTTATTTTTTTCACTTTAATTCAGAGATTAACAAATTATTAACCACTTTTTTTTCGTTTTTGAAATAATGAATGATTTCATGTAATCTTCTTGGATTTCAAAAAAAAAAAAGAGAAAAAAACAAAGGAACAAAGTCAAATCAAAAATCGTGTTATTAATCTCATATATTGTATATTGTTCTGCCATTTTCCCCAGGAGTGTGTCAATTCTGTGTGTGGAAGAATTGGTTGGAACGAGTGCTTTTTGACATCGGAGAATGGAGACGAGGGCCCCAGCAGAGAGGCCCTGTGTTATGTCTCCTGTAGTAAGTATTTAGTGTCCTATGGGTGTAAGAAATGAAAACATGACACTTTGCATATCCGAGTAGGAAGTGCTCAAAATCAGAACAAATGGACCTCTTCTAAATCTTGCAATGATCATACAGTAGAAATGAACACTCCATTTTGTTTTTTTTTTACATTTAAGTGGTCATGGAATGAGAGGCACTTGGCTTTTTTGTTGACAATGTGGAACACATTGTGCTATGAATAATTAATGCAGCATTGAACATTGTTAATTATTCCAGTTATAATTTAATTAATGACCAGCAAGAAGAAACATGACTGTTATTGTCTATGCATTTTCATTGAAAAAGCCCGATATTTTGTACTGCTGTTTACAATGTGATGTCAGTTTTCATGTGGTCAGTTCTCCAGTCACATTGGAGATCTAGATCAAATCTATTCAGGCCTGACTGAAATTTGACAGTGACTTGATCACTCCAGTTTTTTTTTTTTTTAAATTAAGTATTTAAACTGAATAAGTCTAGACATATTTTTGTTTCTTCTTTCAAAGTTACATCTCACGTCAGATCTTTTCAGAAACACAAGCATATTACAATGAATACTACACTTTAAGGAGTGCCAGAAATAATAAGAGTGAGGGGGGATAATTATTGAAAAGCACATATGGTGTGACAACTGCTCAGTGGCTTCAAATCCTGTCTTAATTCAGAAGTTTTAATAAGTAGGATTTGCCAAGTTTATAGGGAACTGCTCCCTGAAATAAGATTTTAATAAAAATATTACTTTGTTACTACAAATATTATAGGGGACTAAATCATTTCTGAAATATTACTTTATACTATGACATCCATAGTACATGTATATATAACAAAATAGTGTGTAGTCCTACCTATTGATTCATGTATTTTGGTGCAAGGACAGTTGAAAGGGGTGCTCAGGTGGAGTTTTGAGTTCTTTAGAATATGGCCTCAGTGATGTGAAATGCCCTTGGTATTAACTGATAACTTACTCTGAACCTATTTCAGTCAAAATTTCAATATATGGCTTGTTGCCATGGCAGTGGTGGCCTATTTTGAAAAATAAACAACTAATTGGACTCCTAAAATTTACAAAACTAACAAAGATATTTACTTCCTATAAGTGTATATTGAAAGGTGAGACCCACCTATGAGGAGGTAATATGTTAATTTTATTTGTCTGTTATGGATGAAGTAGATACAGGAGGGGTCTGAAATTGATATTGAAAACAACAACCCACATTAAAGGATTAAACAGTTTCACTTGTTATTGTCAAAAACATGAAACTAACTAGCTGTTACCTAAAAATATGGATAGTCTATCAGTGTACCAAATCTGATGCCTTTAGGACAATGAACAGCTGAGATTTTAAGACTTTCGTGAAGCTCAAAAAACTCAGACATGAGAAAACGGACAATAAAGTATAAAATTCAAAACAATGAGGCATAATCTATACATTCAAAGGCATTTTTGGGGCTAAAACCGGTAGAATTAAGCTTTTGCACTTGGTGTTCACAGTCTAGACATAATCAACAATGGAAATTCATTGAAATCTCAAAATTGATAGTTTGAACCTTTATTGGTGAAAACCTGACCCGAGCACTTCCTTAAGCAGGAGGCAGTTGCAAAAACTACACAAAAGAATCGATGCTGGTATGAATAGCTCTTCATGCTCTTGTTTCCTTCATTACCCATCTCTCTTTATGATTCCTCTGATTGTATGTTTTAGTCTGTACATTTCAGTGACACCAGAGAGCCTATATCTGGAGTCATGTATTGGGCACAACTCAGTTGTAACCATTCTGTTGTACCATAAAACAAAATTTGATCCATGTTTCCAACCAGCCAATCCGCAGACAGGCAAATGTGTCAGCTCTTTTGATAAGGATGCCATCGACAAACTGGAAAATCTGCCCTTCCGTCAGCTCCTGATCAATGTCACCAAGAAGAGAACAAGCAAACCAGTCATTCAAGAGCCAGATGGCATCCAGCTACCACCCGGTCAGTCAATATCTTTATTGATTATTATTATTATATTAAGTGTACAATTATAAGAGGATTAGGACTGAATCTTGCCCACAAAATGATGTATGCTGAAAATTGTTCATAAATCAGTGGACTCTTAGCATCTTAAGTATAATCAAATCAGTGAGAATAAATAAGACATCTTATTTGAGAAAACTTTCTGTTACAGATCTTCGATTTAACATTAGGAAACAATCAGTTAAAGATTTATCTGAATGATTTGCAGGCTCTCCATGTGACAACTTTAGAGGTTATTGTGATGTCTTCCACAAATGTCGAGGTGTGGATGCTGACGGACCACTAGCCAGGTTGAAAAATCTCATCTTCAGTCCGGAGACCTTAGAGAACATACAGCAGTGGATTGTGGTAGGTCAAGTTTTTGTAGTCTTAAGTCAACTTGTAGTCTCTGCAGGTGGGACGTTTGACACTTTTAGACTTACTTCTCACAGGAGTTTCCTATGAACCGACTGGAAAAAAAAAAAGAATATTCAAAATTGTATTCAGAAGTTACAAAAGTGCTGTCAGTGGTAACCATTGACTTGATATCATGTCATGAATAATCTCTTAACTTCAAAAAGATGGTTTGGAATTAGAATGATATGTCATTTATCTAATTCATATCCTCTTGCTTTGCAGTTGCTTGGGACACTTTTCATGTCTTGCAGTTTACATGTATAAGGTGTATCTGAAAAATAATTAGCTTATTCAACATCATGATTCCATGTTTCTCATGATAAACAGTTCAGGAAAATAAAATTTTGACACTATCTGCAGAAACACTGGTGGGCTGTGCTGCTGATGAGTATAGGACTCATTGTGGTGATGGGAGCCTTCATCAAAATCTGTGCTGTGCACACACCCAGCTCAAATCCCCGCAAGCCAAAACACAGGCAGCTAACTCTTCCGCGCACACTTCAGCGTCGCCGTCACCGGCAGCAACAGAGTCAGTCATCATCCTCAGGGCAGAACCAAAGTGGTGGCGGCGGGGGAGGAGGTGGCCGACCACGTCGCCCTCTGGCCAGAAGTGTAGAGGAGAGGAAGCCAGCCACAAGTGAGACTGCGCAAATTGCTCAGGTAGGTCACGTTGTAAATGTAGTTTCTAGTAACTGCCAGGTTACAACCAATGCCCCCCCCCCCCCCCGTCTGAAAGTCAGATGTCAAGGCCAGAGACTGCAGAGCAAAGGTGCGGACAGAGAGTGGTGAAAGAGACCATCTCTTTTTATGATCTCCTATCTCTCCAATAACTTGCCATTTCTGTTTTTTTCCCATATATGACCATCAGAGATTTACTGCAGGATCATTAACAGTGAAAAAAAAAAAACAAGGAGTTGTTAATGACTTAAACAGTATTGTTCAATTCACAAGCACAGTAAATCCATGATGTTGGATTATGTTTATACTGTTGCAAAGAGAGTTGAAAAGAAGAGCAAGATGATATAAGGATAAACCTTACTGTTGGCTGAAGGGTTATGGTCAGTATTATGGTTTGGATACACCTTTCAGCCATATATAGGCAACTGTCTTGTCAATGGCTGACGTAATTGAGGTGTATATGCAGTCTTTTAATCGTAAGAGTTGGATCATCTTGACTTTAAATGCTTCCTTAGTTTGGTCAGAAGAATTTTCTAGGTAGATACTTCTGAGTATTTGGAAATTTTGCCTAGACAGCAGCATCTCCACTTATTCTTCATTCAATGTTAAACTGCCAAGGATTCTTAAACGTGCATAATGTACACATGGGACCTCTGAAATATATTTCCTGTTAGCCGTGAGTGCTAGATATCAGTCCCCTGAACTCAAGAAGTCAGAAGCTGTTGAGTCATTGAAAAATAATGGTGTCGAATATACAGTGAAAATATGTCCATAAGTTTATTTATTTGCAGCTTGTTCAGTGGAGTTCAATAGAAAAATGAGAATAAAAAAAAAACATTATGTTGTGGGAATAGGGCCTACTCCTTTTTTGTTCTAGTAGTGCTTCATATTTTTTTTTCTCATTTTCCAAGAACAAAAGCATAAGTGATTTTTTTTTTTTTTACTTTCTTTTTCCTTACAACACATGTTGAAACTGTGTCTATCAAAAGGGGGTAATCTGGCTGACTAAAAATGTGATTTATTTTATGACTTTCATAAATCTTTGGCTTTTCGTTTTTTTTCATTTATCCAAATCTAGTGATTTTTGTTCACCTGGTGTTGGTGTTGTTTTAATTTTGCGACTCCTTTTTCATCAAACAGGATCCGCCACCTCCTTATTCCAGTGTTGCCGCCCCTCTCACGGCAGTTGAAATATTCCCAGCCCCATCATCATCTTCATCTCCATCAGCACCAATGATAGAATCAGCAGGGGCCCCAGATCTGTCAGCCATACCTGCGGGTGGGCCCAAGCGAGGCCATGGCGGTGCACGCAACAAAGGGGAAGGGGTCAAGGGAGGGAAGGGAAAAAAGAAGGGGAAGACCAATGTAGAAATGCAGAGATTGTAAGCCTTACTGTGTAAAGCTGATCTTTTCTTTTACAGTCAGACCATGTAAGACTTGAAGTATTATTGTGTGAAAAGGTATGGATATCAGCTGTGTGAAATAGCTTGAATGTGAATCATTGTTCATTAGCAGAAAGATGTGAGGTTACTTTGTTTTCCAAATGGGTCAGAACTTGATCACAGAGACAAATAAAAATATTCAGGTTTGACAAAGAATGTATAGCATTTGAGAAAGATCTGATTCTGTGTATGATATTGTATATAGGTCTCTATGCTCTTCTATATTGTTATAGTTCAATGGCACTCTCAAGTTGTGCTGAAAGAAGACATCAGACATCTCCCTTGGTGAGACCAAGTTGTTTTCAAGCTGCAGCAGCAAAATATGTGCTGTTTTAGAGTGTGAAAAAAGTAAATTATCTTCATGATTTCCTGAGCATTATCCATGACTGTCTGAATCTCATTTTCTGAAACAGGAAACTTGCCATGTGAAAATATGACACAAGAACATTATAGTAAAAGCTTGAGTATCCTTGAGAGCAGGTCTGCTCTGTGTCTGTTGGCTAATAAATAACAAAAGTAGTGACAGACAGCCAGCTTTCATAAATGAGGTATGGTATTGAACTTTTATCTTTTTCCACTTTATGTGTATATGATAAGAATTTTTTCTTTTCAGGGAGCAAGAGCTGAAAAGTTGGGAAAGTGATTTTGTTAAGTTTAAGTAATTGGACATCTTATCCATTTGTGTTGAGATCTCGAAGGATTTAAGATGGGTGTTCCAAAATTTTTGAATTCTGAACTCCCTGAATTGTAGAATGGCTGCAAGAGCCCAGGTGTAGTGAACACAGGAGATCTTGTAGTAGTGTTACTATTGTGTCATGGACTCTTTGCAGCCTTGTTTCCTGAGGCAGCCCTTGGTGCTACTTTGCAGCAGATTTCCTGCTTGTGTCCTATGTCTGGCTGTACAGGAGTTGCGTAGCTGTCCTTTTTTTGTCTTTTCTTTTCTCCTTCCAGCACAGAAATGTCTCTGCATCAGATATTCGTTATATAAAAAGTTCTACTCTGAGCTTGTTCATGTATCTGTCTTTTGCCACATGGGTAAACCTAAGAAAAATTTGATATCACTTGTTCAGAATTGCCTCCAAAATATCCTACCGTAAATGATGTACTTGATTGTCAGTGACTGAAGAAATAAAGAACCCAGAGTTTGTCTTGCTATGCTATATGCTTGAGATCTTATCCCACTGAAGGTTGATATTCCTGTTTGGGGAGAAGATATTGTGAGATCTATGAGCTACATGTAGCACCATTGATGATCATGAAGAACTGACCCAGTGCTGTTGTTGTTCAGCACTTCAGGCAAGGTCTGAGATAGACCTGCTGGTGTCCTTCTCAAGTTACTGATGTCATTGTCAGTGGAGACACTTGTCAGGCAGAAGATATTTTAGAAATTGCTCACTGACATGAAAGCAATTGTATTCCTCTCTTTGAAACATTTTTACTAGCTGTCTGTATATGACACTATAACAAAATGATTGTTCAGAAATTCTTTTTACCAACAAAAATGTTATTGTCGTTCCCTTTATAATTAATTTTCTTTGCTTTTCTGTAAATGTTTTTAATGGTAAAAAAAAATGAAAATGATTGTCAGTAAATAAGTTTTCATGTTTAACACAAGGGAGATTGTTGTAAAAATGGTGCCATTGTTACAGAAAATGTGAATTCTGGCAGAAATCTTTGGCTGTGTAGACTCAGAATGTTCATGTCATTGCTTAATGTCATAAAAATTGTGCCATTCTTGTTCTGAAATCAATGTTCTGTTTATCAGTATTCCAGACCAGTCTTGAAGACTCAGAATTCTTATGTCTCTACTTATTTTTGTTATCATTTACTGTTTCCTATTCTGCCTGCATTTTGTTCATGTCTCTGTTCAATGGCCTCAAATAGCAAATCGTTTTTCCCAGTAATATAGTTTTTTTTTAAGGTTTGTTTATATATGAAAGTTTGTTTCACCTGATCTATATCACTTTTTCATGAAAAAGAAATTGTAAAGTCACTTGAAGGAAATGTCATTGAACTCGTTTATGAGGAAGAAAAGAAACAATAGAGTATTCATTAGAATCTAGTCTAGCCCATTTGAAAATGCGGTACAGAAATCCTTTCCCATCCTCCTCTTCCCTTCTCCTTTTTTTAAAAAAAAATTTTTGATTTAAAGGAATCCATCATGATAATTTTTTGATAGATTTTCTGCAGTTCTGCAGTCAAGTTGCCCTTAGTCTTTTAAGTTTTATATTTATTTTTATTTTTCTAATGAATTTCACCCGGTCAGTGATTGGATGTGTGAAAAATACAAGACAGAACGATAACCGCTAATAGAATACTCCTGCCTTCAGAACACAGCTGAATGACCAGACTCTTTTTTTCAGAGATCCTTCCATTTTCTTGAAATCCTTCTATGATCTCATTTTACACATCCATTTTGTTAAATCTGGGCAATGTCTAACTTTTTTCTCTTTCCCCGTGCTGTTTGTCATGTTTTGGTTCTGCTGTTTCATGAGGTCAACGGGTAAACATTACCAGTAGTTTGTGTTTCAAAATGAAGATTAAGAAAACAGAGATCTGAGATGTGACATAATGAAATCAGGTGCTCGTCTAACTGGGGTGATTGGAGAAATCATTTTTTTTTTTAAACAGTGAGTTTTAATGCAAATTTTTTTTTTCCACAAAATCCTTTTATATCCATTTAAAATCTATTTCAGGGGATTAGTACGGAATAACAAAATTAGTCAGCTTTTTTCTCACTTCAGTTGTAGCAGCAGTTCATTCCCATCGTCTTTAATTGTCATTATCTTGATTTCTAAACTCTACTCAAGGTAGAACAAAAATCTTTTCACCAACAGAAATGGAAATGAATATGTTTAATATGATATTATTAATTTTATATGCTCAAAAATTGACCAGCATCTGATTTCAGCCAGCGAAGTCTCATATGAGGAGCAACAATAGGCAACAAGATCCAATTCAACAGCAGCCTGTAGACATGAATGAACTAACTGGCCAAATTTGGTCGACATGGATTGAAATATAACAGAAGAGAAATAGTGAAACAAATTGAGTTCATAGTTTTCTGTGCTTAAGTTCAGTCTATTGTCAAAGAGTGAACCATTTGATTTTTTTTTCTATGTGAAACAAGCTTTTATGTGGAATTTCTCATTGAGTTAGATAGTTTTGTAGTTTGTATGTCTTACTTGGACGGATGATGATGTGAAACTTGAAACTCCTAAAGACTGGTATGACAGTTCAGTTAGATGATTGCCAGCATATTCTGTCCATTTATTTGTTTAGGATTATAATGATAAAGTCTGGTATTGATGTTTTCCAGTTGGTTTACCATATTTCTCAAATTATTGCAACTGTCACAGAGAAGGATATTATATATATATTCGTGTCTGGAATGCATACTTTCTGTATTTACCTGGCAGAGTGACCTTTTGGGGTTAACTGTTTGCAATTTTTTCAGGTTTTTTTTTCATTTTATTTATTTATTTATTTATTTCAGTCAGATTACTCACACTTGACTCATTGCCAAATACTAGAATAATACTGTTCGTTGGAAAAATGAGCAATAATGGAATAGGACTCTATGATGTGAGGAAGTTTTTGTTTTATATCCCATATATATAGAAGAATTTTTATATTGTCATATGAGAAAGTTTTATTTTCAAAGCTACCTTCTTAGCATGTTATGAAATGTTTACATTGTGCAGCTTTCCCAGCCTTCTACAACAGATATGTCTGATTTTGTAATATATGTATTAAGTTCATGACAATTTTTCAGGCAAATTGTTTGGTGATGAGTCATTTGTCAGTCTGTTCGGAAGACATGCAACTTTCTTTGCGTCTTTCTCTTTGCATCAGTATTCTCCGACTTAAACCATTTGATTGAGGAAGCTTCTTCCCCAGAAGGAGAGAAGATATTTATGTGAGGGAAGATCTTTTGTTTGGCAGTAGCTGTTCTTGCGTTCTTGTATGTGTGGACAGTTGTGGATTATTGCAAGTTCTCCATGTTCATTGGCGTAGTCAGTTCTGCCTTTACTTGTCTGTAGTTAGTAGTGTCACCCAGTATGCTTCTGTTTGAGAGAGTGAGTGAGAGAGAGAGAAAGGGTTGTGGCAGTAAGGGCATTTGCTGGTTGTAGTAGAGTTTAGTTTTGGTAGTGCTAAGATCTTCAGCTTTGTAGGAAATTTGCAAAATGGGCTTTCCTTGTGGTGTCTTGTCATATCTTGTGTGCTTGTCTTGCACACATAGTTACAGTGCTATCAACTTCGAGTAACTCCTTTTGGGCCATCAGTTTGCCTCAGTAGGGTACAGAACAAGATGTTAGGACCTCAGGCTTTAGAAAATAGAAATGTTTTGCTCAAATCATAAAGGGTACAAGTGTTTTGGATTTCATAAATTCAACCTCTATTAAGGCATAAAAATAAAAATGTTTGGTTGTGTGGGACATGATTTGTGACACTTTGGTCATCTTTATGTTATGTGGTTTTACTTTTGATGGCAGTCTATCAGTTGTAATATATTTGTAATTATTGTCAACAAAATACAGTCAGTTTTATTCAGTGGTTAGATGTTCTGTGAGATTTGCATTTATTTGACTTAGCTTGCAGATGTAAGCTACAATCATCACTTATGATTTGATATTATCAATTTGTAGACAGCCATCACTATCTAAGCTGTGCTTTGTCAGGCACAAAGCAAACATGAGCCCAGAATCAAATGGCATGTTTGTTGCTTTTGGTTTGTAAAGAACCACATAAATGGCTTAGTATTTTGTAAGGTTTTTGTCACGACCTGATTTAATTATGGCATTTATCAGAACTTACTTTGCACATACATCTTTGTCAGTTCATGATATTATTTCTCTATTTAGTGAATACAAAAAAAGCATTGACAATGAAATATCTGCACAGCTCAGCGGTCAGAAAATGTCACCAGTCAGTTAGTGATACTACAAGCAGTAGACATGCTTTGTGAGGTTTTCATGATTTTGTATTTTCCATTATGATTCTAGTTGTGTTTTGAGTGTTGAAATGATATATTTTTTATGCCATCAAACAGTCTAAATGAAATCATAACTGTGAAGTGAATGTAAGTTGTATTTGCTACTTCACTATACTTGTAGAAGGTAGAAATTCTCTCATTACCAGCAAAAACAGTCATTCTTGAAAGCAGAATTACACTGTTTGTGAATTTGTAATATATAAAAATAAAACTGGTTAGAGGATAATCTCTAGGAGGTCAGAATTCTTATAACATATCCAATCCAATCATGACATAAGAGTGCGGCAGTGACTTAAGTGTTGGTGAGAGTGCTGTCTATGATGAATGTTTCATTGTTGCTAGGCTTTGCTGGCAGTGTGTTAAAACTGAAATAAATGAGATTGAATCAAACAATAGGGGAGTCTGATTTTGTATTAACTTCCATCCTAAACCTCCGAGATCAGTTGGGAGTCTGAATTACTTAATCCTTTATTTGGCTCCATGTTCTGTGCAAATTGTCAGTATGAAAGTGTTGATATTTAAATGGATAGGAAGATGTTGGTGTATCAATATTTTGTTTTGCCTTATTATGCCATCTAAATATCCATCGCACAGAAGACTAAGGTAGTTTCAGCCTTGCCAGTTTATGCTTTATTTCACACAGCATACTCTTTTCTTTTTGTTTGATTTGTGTATGTTTAGTTTGTTCTTACCAGTCTTGGATAATTTCTTTTTCATTATTTCTTTTTTTTGCAGTTGTCATTTTTCTTGCCATGCATATTTTTTTGGCCTGGAAATTTCTTGTTTAATTTTTTGTTCCTTTGTAGCCTCACCAGGTCTTAGTTTATGATTTCCCAGCATATTTTTATTCTAGCATATTTCAGAGCATAGATTTCAGTTTTATTCTACGTTGTTGCTCAGCATTTCCCTGCCTGTGACATCAGTCATAGATATTTGCTTCAACTTCATAAGACATGCTAATTTGCCTGATGCACCTGCACATTCTATCAACCATTTCATTACTCTACTAACCACATGCATCACTTCATCAAAGATTGGAAAAGTCACATTTCACCTATATAGAGAACTCATATGTTTTGGTATGGCTTGTTTAATGGAATTATTACTTAACTCTGTTCAAAACTCACAACTTATTGTAATCAAATACCATAGATCTGTTGTTGTTTTTTCTTTCCTCACAGTCATTTAATTGTGTACATTTCCTTTCTCCTCCTATGGCATTTTATATTTCATACTAATCTTGTCAATCAAATTCTTATAAGCCATGGCCTTAAAATCATCTCAAAGCCATTCTCTAAATGGTGTTAATATTAAATTGCTGTTTAATGACAATGTATGATGTACTTTTCCTCTGCTTCATTTTGTTCTCAGTTTGAAATTGAAATACACACATTGTATCAACATTAATCCTATTATTTGATTACCATGATCAAAACAATATTTTCTAGGAGTTTGTAGAAGTTTTATTGTTCTAATATTGTGACACAGAGAGATCCAAAAAAAAAATAAATTTTAAAAAAAATATCTTTTGTACTGACATGCTGCCACACAATATGGCATAAAATTTCTGTGTATAAAAAATTCAAAGAAGAAAGTTCAGAAACTCTTACAATAGTTTTCTGTGGTGAGACATGTGATTGAATTTCAAAAGGAAAGCACAGCCCACTTTGTGATCACTCTGGATATAAAAATTTTGAGGAGAAAGAGAGTGAGAAATGGAAACAAGGGGATACTGGCCACCAACTTTGCTTCCACTTTGTATCGCAGCATGTGCTGTCCTCAACTACACTTACATGTCTTGTCAGATAAAGTCAGACTACAGTATTCATCAAATGTTTTTTTTCCTGTTTTGTTTTGGATCACTGATACTCTCTCTACTCACTGTTTTTGTAAGGCATGTTTTTGAAGGCATTATAAGAACAGTAGAACATAAGATTTCGGGAAAAACCCAACGTGGAAGTGTGTCAGGCAGTTTTCTACGTCATTAAATGATTAATACTACTACTATTATTTGGAGGGCATCTAGGTTCAATAGGCTATGAGTCTGTCACTCATAGTGAAGAATTTTAGTCATAAATTTTTTACCCACCGTAAGAGGGTCAAGTCAAGGAGTGAGGTAAGCTTATGGCCGAATCAAGGCGAAGGTCATGGATCGATGGAATTTCCCAACATATTGGTGAACCCTGTTGAATCAGTGTGACAGTGTTGGACATTATTGCTGTGGTCATATATTCTGTTAAACACCGTGTAAAGTATAATGAAATAATTGTTGTGCACTTTAGCACATTTGAGAGACAAAATCTCTCAATGATTTTGTTTCACGTGTATAAATATTAGTGTGAACTCACTGTGTTCTGTCATTGAATCTGGTCAAACCTAGGACATACTCTGTGACACTGTCTCAAATAATGTGACTTGACAACTATCCTGAGCCACCTTATGGTCATTATTTTCATTTCATGTTCACACTTTTATGTTCATCAGTGGATGAATGGGCACACATGTCTTTTTTAAGGGTGAGAGATATTGACAAAGGAAAATATCTATGCCCCAGCATTGGCTATGAAAGATGGCCACACCATGTTGAAAGCAGTTTGGTGATTATTCAAGGCTGAAATTCATTCTCTATCTCTTCTGTAGTTAGTTTAAAATAAATACATTCATGTATGTGCATATTGATTTAAAAGCCATGTTTTTGGTTGGTTTGATATATTTCTATATGAAACATGAAAAAGCCATATCATTAGTTTGATATGTTGTTTTATACATATTTTTTGGACCTGAAGAATTCTATCCTTTTTCATTTTTAATTTTTGTAGCCATGCTTCAGGTGTATGTTGATATGTGCATGGAGAAGTCATTTGGCCTGCAATCCAGTCAAACTATAACACTAAAGGTGATACAGGATAACTTTGACAGGCCAGCAAACATGCCAAAGTTGTGCTCACATGCTGGTAATGAGGAACCAGATAGAGATGACTGAATCAGTATTTACTGTTGAGAAAAAATCTGCAACGTCCAAGAGAAAGGAAAATAGAGGGAAGTATTTATTAACTATGCAGTGCCACTTTGCAGTGCTTGAGAAGTTGTCAATGCTTTGTGGAGCTTTTTGAATTTGGAGACTTCAAGTGCTATATCTACAGAGATATTGTGACATATATTTGTGGATAGCAAATTTACTTTAGAAAAAAAATCACAGGAGCTGTCCTGTTTTTGTTCAATAGTTCTTATGGTTCCTATCAGTTGCATGTCCTCAATAGGTGATAAGATAGGATATATAGATTTATGTAAGACACATTCACACTATAGGCAAACAAAAATATCACTCATAGCCTTAGAACAAGACTGAGGTTTTTGGTAAGTAAAGTGCTATATCTGTGTCAGAAGTCGAAGATGACCATCACCTTTACTTCACACAAGGTTCTCAATGTCACGAGACATATATTTTTATTTATTTTGTCCCATATTTATTTCCTGCAATATTTGTTTGACCCAATCCATGTAGTTTATTTTTTTTATTTTACATGGAATTAATTATCTTCTTCATATTGCTCAAAAGCTTTGATTACAAACTGGATTCCATTGTGCTAGTAGATAGTGCATAGTCGTAGATGTACTGTATCCCATCTGAGTGATGGCTTGTTGAATGAACGTTGGCCTCTGCAACTGGAGACCAACAAGTATTTTTTGTTGATGCACAGAGAGCAATGATTTGATGCAAACATTTTGTTATTACCTTTTTTGTATACAACAGCTCATGCCTCTTACTTAATTATGTCACACAGATTGCTCTGGGTCTCACAATGGGGATTGTTTTTTCACCAGCCTTATTACTCCCCTTCTGGACATAGGGGTGGCTAACAGACTTAGTTAAATGGGAAAAAAAAAATCATTTTTATCCTTTTCTCTTGAAACATACATTTAAAAAATTCTGAAAATTGCATGGTACAAGGGAAATGTTTCTTTCCTGTGTACTAATTTTCACAGATTTTTCTATGATCAATATTTCAAATAAAAAAAAAAAGAAAGCTAAGGTTTTCCTTCCTGGAGGTGGTTATTCAATAACTCCCATGTCTTGCAAAGGCAAATAATAGGACTAATGACAAACAATCCCTGCTGTGTTGATCAGCGGTATTATATATACTATTATATTTCATTATTTAATCAGTTTAACTGTTGATATATTTTGTTCATGTTTTTGTAAAAACAAAAAAATTTATTAAAATTGTGTTACGGTAAAAATGTTAAAACTCTATTAAATACTGTCATTTTATTTCTCTTGCCATGTAGTTGTGTCAAAGTTGGGTGTCAGATTGATGATGGATGTTGCTGTATATGCTGATATCCTATGTGTTAATAATTCAGTGTAAAATGATTATTAGTATGTTTATTCTTTTTATCATCATGGGCCTTTGCCATTGCCACTCTAACTAACTACACTGTATATGCATGTCCTATCACTTGATTGCTTTTATTTTTCTATGACTCAGAGAGCAACAAGCTTTCATTCATATCCTTCAAAATTTTGTATTTTAATCAGGCAGAAATTTAAAACAAAAACAAAAAACAAAAACAAAAACAAAAAACAAAAACAAAAAACAAGTCAGGAAGAGGGGAGGATAGGAGGAAGACAAAATATGCTTGTGTAAAACTTTTGTTCAAAACTTTTGTTTTTGGCTCCTCAATTTTCCCTAAGTTGATGAGGGGTATCATTTTTATAGTGATTCAAAAACGTATATTCAGATTTAGTCTCCTGTCCACATTTGTGAATTTACAAATGGACCAAGCTTTTCCATTGTTTACTATAATATTGTAGTAGTAATGGATATTCCTATTTGTCAGAGAATTCAAATTTACACATGAAGCTGAGAAAATTTCATGGTAGAAAAAAAGAAAAATTGAAAACAGTTGTGTGAAATGTACACTTTCATTTCCCATTTTATGAACAGAAGGAATGAGTGATGAACAAGCCGACAGTGTGTATGTCTTTGAATTTTATGGAATTCCATGCTGATGTTATCTGTGTATTAATTGTTTGAAAGTCCCAGTCAATGCAAACGGGCAGTGCAAGCTGGTGCAGTGAATGAATAATTGATAGCCAATGTTTTGTTTGTTTATTTTTGTGTCAAGAAAGTTTAAACTTCAATTTTTGTGTCACAGACTATGTAATTCCAAGGTGCTTGTAATGGTTTCCTGTTTCTAACACCATTTTACTATTTCACCCACCACTCTCACAGAATTTTTCTTTCTTTCTTTCTTTCTTTCTTTCCTTTTTTCTTTTTTTCTTTCTTTCTTTCTCTGTCTTTCTTTCTCTCTTTCTTTCTTCTTTCTTTCTCTTTCTCTTTTTTCTTTCCTTTCTTTTCTTTATTGCTTTCTTTCCTCTCTTCCTTCTGTCCTTCTTCCTTCCTTCTCTCATTACGGATGTCTCTCTGATATGTCCAACTATCTGTCTGTCTGTTGCCTCTCTTTTTATGTCTGCCAAATACTGAACAAATCATATTCTGCCTCTGTATTTTAATTTCACAGATAATTAACTATACATTTGTGTCATTGCCATGTTTAACTGTTTGTTTGTTTATTTTCTGGTCTTCACTATTTGTAAGATATTGACTGGAATACAACACTCTGACTGCCGAAGTTGTGTTGAATTCTCTGTCAAGCCAATTACCCTGCACAACACGCTGTCAACATCTACAGCTGTGATGATGTATAATCTGTATTGCTGCATGATCATTGTTGTATGCATGCTCTGTATGTTCAGCTTGATCTTTTCACAGTTTGTCAATATCATAATACCTCATGTATTACTGATTGTCTTTATGTGCCTCTTTCTTTCTTTTTCCTTTCTTTTCTTTCTTTCTTTTTTCTTTCTTTCCGTCTTTCTTCCTTCCTCTCATTCTTTCTTTCTTTGTTCATTCTTTCTATCTCTTCCTTTAATTTACGTCCTTTTTCTTTATCAGTTTCTCATCCTTTTCTTCTCTTCCAACTTTCAGTCTTCTGCTGTCATTCAATCATTTCTTCTATTCTTGCTCATCTGTTTGTTCTTCATCTCCCTCCTCTCTCTCTTTCATTCTTTCACTTTTTTTTACTCCTCCTCTGTCCCTTCCCTGCCTCCCCTTCCTGCAGCCTTTCGCCTTTCTAATTCAGTGTGAAATCCTTTGTTGTTTTTTGAATGTAGATTTCAGATCTGTCTGTACATTTATGCACTGATTGTCTCTTCTCTCTCTTTCACTTTTTCCATCGTTCACCTTTATCTCTTGTCCACATCATTGTATCTCCTCTGTCTACTCCTCTTTCTGTCTTGTGTATGTCCCCTTGCCCCTACTCCCCCAACCCCCATTCTTTTTTATGAAATCCCCACGATGTATGTATCTTTCATAGCAATTTGTACATTTACTCATTGTGTGGCTGTGCTACGCTCCAACCTCTCACCCTTCTGATAACTTTACCTAGACATGTACATCTGTGTGTATGTAATTTTCACCATCTTCTGATCATTTCAATGTTTTCATCCCATCAGTGTCATCTGCCCGCCAAAAATAAAACAAACTATGAACATTTTACTTTTGTGTCAGGTATTAACATTTTCATGTTAATGTTAAATTCCTTCACAAAAGTCTTTGTCTTTATTATTTGTTGTTATGGATGAATGTTGCAGTGCTGACATGAGTGACAATTTTTGTATTTGTATAAGACATTTCCTTTTTCTTCTTTGTTTGTTTATTCGTTTGTTTGTTTTTTCATCTCTCCAAATTTATTTTCCTTTCAAAGCAACAAATAGGCTATATAGCCATGAAGAAAAAGGCAAGTTCATGAAATAGAAGTAAAAATTATGATAATGTTGCAATGCAGTCTGTTATGTGAACTATTCTGGAACATAAATTTTTTCAACATGATCTCTTCACCAATATAACGAGGAAAGAAAAAGGAGAACAAATTGTAAAAGTTGAAATTTCGCCATTTATAAGAAACGTTGCGGAAGAAATAATTTCGCGAAAACTGCCAATAAATGCTTTGATGTTAGTGATGATAATCAATAGCAAGAGGGCGAGTTTATGGAGATCGATGGACATCATTGCTGAGCAGAGGAAACTATGGTAATAATGAAGAAGATGATCTGTGTATAAATACAAAGTAGATAAGATAGGACATGACATTGCCTGAATATAAGAAAATGCCGGCGAATAAGAGCGAAGAGAAGTATCTCTGTGAAAAATACAATCTCTTTATTTTGTGTATGTCCTATGGGTGTATGTTAGTGAGATATATATACAGTATTGTAATGTGTTTTATGTGTCAATGTGGCAAGTGAGCTGCATCATGGATGTGACTTTATCTTCTTTTTATTTTGTTCATAGGATCAATTAATACAAACTCATAAAGACAGTAGAAATCACAATTTATTCATAGTGTATATTGCAAATAATAGACTCCAGGTCCAGAACATCTGAATTTCGAATGTCTCAAAGACAACGCCCCAGAAAATCTTAACCTATTCTGCAGCTCTTTAAATCAGTTGTAGTGATCAACATATTTTATGTAATACAGACAGATCTTACTGGCCAACCACAGGACGGTGCATGCTGTATTAGACTGATATATTGACAATGTTAATATTGCAAGGTTGTCTTTGGCACTGAAGGACAAACACACATCCAAATATACAGACCCAAAACC
The DNA here is from genome assembly GCA_039654565.1 of Peronia peronii. Lineage (NCBI taxonomy): Eukaryota > Metazoa > Mollusca > Gastropoda > Systellommatophora > Onchidiidae > Peronia > Peronia peronii. The sequence goes on along the minus strand of JBCEWB010126427.1, from coordinate 5,834 downwards.
AATAGGCAAAACGCTTTAAATCCAAGCACAGTAATCGTGATAAGGCAAATACTTCTACAGATAATTGACAACCACGAATAGCACAATCAAGCTTGGTATGCGTATAAATTATAAACACTTTAGATTCAATATAGCAAGACAGACTGAGAATACGCTTTGATATGGTTTGCCTGTTAGGCATGAATCTTAAATTTTCATGCATAAAAGCCACAGTAGTTGAGAGAATGGCCCAGTAAATAACTGAACAAACCCATCTTAAGGTAAACATTACGTTCTTCACCTTTCAGTCATGCATTATTATTATTATTATTATTAGCATTATTGTTATTTTATATCCGATTACATATCACACCACAAAATGAAAAATGAAAGGGAACAACTTTTTTTTTGGGTTGTTTTTTGGGGGCGGGGGAGGGGGAGGGGCTTTTTCTCATTGCTCTTTTCTTGTGTATGTGTATGTTTGTGTCTGTGCGTATGTGTGTGTGTGTGTGTGTGTGTGTGTGTGTGTGTTTCACGAGGGAAAAATGCCAATAGATCCTAATTTTGTTTTCCGCACGGGGAGAAAAGGGCTTTAATGTGAGAACCGCACAAAGAACTCCACACATAAACGTTTCGTGCAGTGAGTTATTGATTGACATATCAATCGACCAATAAAAGCTCAAGAACGTGATGGGTGTGGTCGAAATCGTTACTCTTTTTGTCTCTAATGCCACAGTTTATCTTTTTTACCTTTCATGGTAGAGAGAAAGCTGTGCCTCTTGTGGAGAGATGTCTCCTTTGGGCTATCTGTTTGACTGTAGGTCTCAGTGTCTTGCGAAATGTGTCGGTCGAAGAAAGTTCCGCGAGGTTTAAAGAAAACAAAACGGACGGGGCAAAAAGGAACGGGGCAATGTATAGAATAGGAAAGTTTTCAGGAATTAATTAGGGGAATTGGATGGGGCACTGAGGAAGCTTAAATTTACAGTAGATATATAAGTAAGTTAAGCGACTAAGTCTTACTATGAAGAGCAGAAAATTCCAAGGGATGGAGGTTAAAAAACAACAACAACAAAAGTGAAAACAACAACAACAAAAAAAGTTTGGGTTGAGGGTGAAAAAAAAAAGACGGGGTCGAGATAAAAGCGGTTAGCGTTAATGTAGAAACAGGAGCAAAGCCATTATCAATAGGGTAAGAATATTCAAAGGAATTGGGAACTTTGCAGTTCAGAGAGAGACGCGACAGGAGGAACAAAGGTGAAAGACGAGGGTTAGAAATGAGAGTGATTTTTCGGTTTGTCTGTGTCTGTAAGTGTTTTGTTTTTTCTTTTCTGCCTTTTTTTTCCAGATGAGACGCCAGTTTCAGGAACAAATCCCACTGACTTTCTTTTAGGATTTTGAATAATGCACCGTATAAACTTGCTGCATAATATTAAATGATCCTACTAGACGGTAGCATGTTGTACTTGTATGGGTCTAAGTAATGCTATGTGGTGGCTACTTAAGTTTTACCAACTTTTACTACTGGTTGTTCAAAATGGCTCGGCTTATCTTCAGATTTGGTTTATTGCCCTGCATGACCTTTGCCAGTCACTCTTATTTGACTTCTTTAATGACAAATAGAAAATGCAAGGCATTTTGTCTGCGTTGATGTTCGCCATGCATTTGCAAACCAGTAGTATATGTATATATAATAAATACATCAATAAAAAATACAACACGCTAGGATCGTGGGTGACATGCATGCGTAATATTTAAAAGCGGTAGATTTTACGAAATAAGAGAGTTAACCTCACGCCCAAAATCCCAAATATCACATTTTGGGCTTCATGCCCTGACCATGTACCACACGCCTCGAACGACACGATGGCAGGGACTGTCAGATCTCTTCTTCTCGCCAACTGCTGCGTCTCTAAAACCACGGATGTCAGTGTATAGGATGATGGTAGTGGTGATAGTGGTAAAATGGTAGTATCAAGGATTACATCAAAGAACTTCATGAAAAAAATGAATAGATCAAATGATAGATGAATAAATTAAAATAGCTAACGACATGTAGGCCCTAACTAACTAGCTAACCAACTAGCTAACAAACAAACAAACAAACAAACAAACAAACAAACTAACTAACTAACTAACTACGGACTAACTACGGACTAACTAACTAACTGACTGACTGACTAACTAACTAACTAGTTAGCTAACTAACTAAGTAAGCAACTGGCTAACTAATTAACTAGCTAAATAACCAACTACTTAGACAGAGAGAGAGAGAAAGAAAGAGATAACTAGAAGAGAGAAATAAATAGATAAATTAAGAAGAAACCTCCTATATCTGATATTTATCACATATCCCGACCCAAACCTGTTGTATGATATGTGACATTCATTAATGTCAGGTCTGTTACATGTCATACTTTATCCGAATAAATCTGCTTCATTTGACATTTGTGATGCTGGTCTATTAATTATTCACTCTGGTTAAACCTTTTGCATTCACCTCTTACTCTCATCAAAACTGTCTTCGTTTCTTTCACGTTTAAATTCTTAGTAATGGCTTCACCCAAATCACTGTTATGAGTGGCATTCAGTTTGGTCAGACCTGTTGTATTCATCACTTTACAATAACTAGATAACCTGTTGTACTGAGTATGTGTCAATATTTATTATCTTCACTAAAGTCCACAAAAATCCTAGCGACGTCAGTGGAAGCAGTTACCTCCCTGTACCTTACCATTCTTTAACCGACAATCTGCTCTATCAGAACTCAGTGTAAATGTTAGAGATGAACAATTTGCGTCCTGTGCAATTATGTGCATTGACGTAAGTTGAGATGAGAGGCAACACAAAGCTTGGCTCCATCTAATAGATCGTTGGTATGAAATGTCACCGACTAGAGCTCTGCTGTGTCTCTGTTGTGAGGAGAGCTTGCAATACATAATAAGGATGTGAATGTATGGTGAAAAAAAAAAGAGGTTGCAAATAGTGGAGTTGAACAGAGTTTGATATTTTAAAGCATAACCGAGTACTGTTATTCATAATCAGTCTTGTGAAAAGACGCAGGGCATGGCCGATTGACAGCCTTTTTGTTTTTGTCTTTCAAGACATTCCAATAAAATGATGAAGATGATGTCGATTGCCCTGTTGATGAGCCAAGCTGGCTTGAACATTTTGTAGAGTTCCATTCGATTTATTTTTGAACAAATTGATTCTTCAGGTTGCTGCTTGCCTCCTGTAACGAGTTATCGGTTCACAGTTCATATATATATATATATATATATATATATATATATATATGATTTTGCTCAAAAATTGCGATTTTGGGTTTATGTTTTCTCTTAAAAGCCCTGCCTTTTCTGCGCATAAAAATGGTATCAAAAAGTGGATATGTCCATTCTAACCTGTTTGACCAATGGTCATTCAACGGTAGGCGTAGCCTATTGTCAACCAGGATTTGGCTTCATCTGGCTGCTACATGCAGCCGTAGACCATTGCTATATGATTATATATAGGCAAAAAGTGCATAAGACACTTGGTTATGACCTCTTCTAGCAATATCATCAACCCCAATGCCAGGGATGGACATTGGATGACTATTATGAGGCGAAAAAAACTGCTGATCATGATCATGCAGATTATCAATGTTAGCATTCTATAATGAATTTCCACGTCCTATAAAGAGTGAAATTTTCCTTTCTTTCTGCTGCTTCAGAGCTCAGTTGTGGACTATATGCCATAGGAAAGGTCAAGACATTCTTGGTTTGGACAAAAAAAAAAAAAAAAAGATATGGGGGGCACATAGGGGCCCTCAAGAACCCGGAAGTGGTTTTATTTGAGTCCTTATAATGATGGGGGGTAGGGAACAAAATTCGAGAAAAATTATGCCCAGAAAGCCAGGAAGAGCCAACAAAAGAAACAGCAGTCATGGAAAGAGGACTAGTATGTAAAAAAGTGCTGCTCCGAGGCTGAAAGCCGAACAAAAAAATTCACCATGTCCATTTTTCGCTGAAAAAGAACTTCAAACGCGTTTTTCTCAAAACCCGGTTTTTTGACAGTTTTTTGCTATCTACTTTTTTGTTTCGAAACCGATTCTAACCAAATTTGGTATACATCATTTTCATAACAAGACCAAAAAACGTACATATGCGCGGTTCATTCGGTTGGTAGGTTTTAGAGAAAAATGTTTTTTTAGTATGAAAAAACGGCGAAATTTGATTTTTTATTACATGGCATTTTCAAAAATTTCTAGAAAATTTTCTATTGCACAGGAAGGGCTGAAAATATATAGCTTTTTAGATACTGTATCAAACAATATGTTCAGCAAGTTTCATCAAGTTTTGTTAAAATTTGGCGGACTAGATAGATTTTGAACATGCCGAATTCGATGGAAAAGGTTAAAATAGTCTATCTTAAATAATAATAATAATAAAAAAATCATCTCCAGGACGCGCCCCCCCCCTCCTTAAAAGACTGAGGCCCTAAGAAACTTCATTATGATTGATATCAAATCGAGATAATCTCCACCAGGAGGTTGAAAGACGTCTATAGAGCGTAACTTGATATCAATATCGACAAGTCTGTCTTGCAGTGTGTGGTAACTTATAATGTTTTCCTGTAGTTTCAAATCAATCATATGACAGACTATAGGTGGCGCACTTTAAGGCTTTTTGCCTCGGGCCTTCCTCTGTGTCTCTTTGTCCCAACCAACAGGTAGGACAATGAGCCATTTTCACCGTCAGCCAAATTACTTCCCTTTGCAACAGTAGGCTACAAAAGGTATAACACAAACACTATACAGAAGGGAAAAAAAATCACTTTTTCGCGTGTTATGCCAACAATAACGAACAGGAAATTCTGAAAACTTCACCTTATGATGGAAATATTTTTTTTCACATATCGTGATTATCTTTTTTTTTTCAGAATTTTTTGTTTCATGTGTTTCAAATAACAAGAGAAAAAGTGATGTTTTTCTTCTTTGCTGTGCTTGTCCTTCACTTCTTGTACTTGGCAAAGACATTTTTTGTAAAAAGATGATGATGATGATGATGATTTACTTTAGTTCCTCCGTCTGTCTTTTAATTTTCAATCATAACTGAAGATCGGGTTCGTTCACGTGAAGAGAAAGTTCTAGTCTTCATCATCATATTATTATTCTAAGTGTTTGTCAAGATCCCATCGACCTATGTCCTTCCCCCCACTCATATCCATCCGCCCTACACTTGCAAATTACAGTGAAATGAAATGTACTCAACAAGTATCATTATTTTGGCGTCAGATGAGATAATTATCTTGATTTTTTGGTTTGAATGTCATGCAGTATAGTTATTGTATGTACATGTACTATGATTTGAGAGGGGGAAAATAAAGCCCTTTAAGAGTTACATTATTAGTACTCGAGTAGCGCGTCTGGACTTCTGTCTTGCCTTTTTGATGTTGACAAGATTAACTTTTGAGGCGCGTTGTGTAGAAAAAACCAGTTCAGTTTCATAGCATGATGTTCATATATAGTCCACGTTCCATAGGCTCAGAGCAGTAGAATACTGTATTTCTCTGTAAACCTTCAGTGCTTGTGCTACTATTGATATTTTCATTTATACTATCATCTTTATCATCATTTTTTAAAAATATCTTAAAGTGTTAGACGACTGTCTACTGGCAACTAATCAAATACACCTAAATGAAGTAAATTAATAACAACATGAAGAACTTGAAGAAGTAAAAATTGAGTAGATTGATTTCCCCAGTCAAATTTTCGACCTTAATTGGCGCTTCGTCAGGCCAATCATCATCATCATCATCATCATCATTTTACGAAAAATGTCTTAAACTTTAGACGACTGTCCACCGGCAACTAACTA
>JBCEWB010126417.1:0-11362 GCA_039654565.1 Peronia peronii | reverse complement strand
TCAGGAATTATATTGTCTCTGAACCATTTTAAGACCTTAGATTGTGGTAGTTTATGGAAGTCAGACTAGTACATGATAAGTTTATACATCTCTGATCCTTTTGGAGATCATCCGTGATAAAATAGTCATTATGAGTGTTGTACCCTAATTGTTGATTTATCTTTCACAAAATGAGTGAAACATATTTATTGCGTATTGGCCAGATAAACTATTTCAGGGAAGATTTAACTCATACAACAGTTGGTAAAGGTGCGGGGCTAAATGAAATCGAAATCTTCTTACACATCTAGAAGAGGAAAAGGCTCGGTTTGTGAACTGATGGAGCTGAGAATCAGTTGGTGGCGAGTCTTATGACAGCTGAGAGAACATGGCGTTTTATAGAATTTGTAGAGTCTAACACCCTCATTATATGATTTAAAATATTGAAGTGTCGCCAAAAGATCTGTGTGTGTGTGTGTGTATGTGCGCGCGCGCGTGTTTGTGTGTTCTGTGTGCGTGTCATTGTGTGTGTGTGTGTGTGTTTGCTTTTTTTTTTTTTGAACAAAATTACCACTATGAATTTAATCCATCAGAGATCATAGATCTGCATATGATTAAGAGCACTGGATATTCGCCAGATCGTTTCTTTTTCTCCTTCTCTTTCTCTTTCTCTCTCTCTCTCTCTTTCTCTCTCTCTCTCTCTCTTTGTGTGCCTATATTTTTTTTCTATTGAAATTATTATTATTATCATTATTATTCTTTTATGAATAGGTATGTGGCCTTCAGTTATAAGAGTAGTTTTATCTGATTCTTATTGTTCTAATTTACAGCATAGGTTGAACAACAGTTACTCAGAATTCATTCTCTGTGGCGAAGTTTATTTTGCTTTTGAAACTGCTCGGACATTGGGAAAGACAATCTGCCCATCTATCCGTCCATCTGTCCTTTTTTATCCGATAATCTATTTATGTATTTGCTTTTAAGATTGAATTTCACCAGCCTGATTACTTCCCCTTCCTAAGTACAATGGCTGCTATTAACCCATTTTTTGCTGACGTCCTATTTATGGGAAACCTCACCAGAGGATGGCTTAGTGAAATTACATAGTGATCAGATATAAATTTTTTCTTTCATATGATTGTCAAAGTTTCATGCTTGTGTTTCATTTCACAATTGAAGAACTTAGCAACTTTTTCATAGTCCAAATAATGACATTTCACTGCATCTTTCCAAATGGCGGAATCATGATCAATTTTGACATTTACCACTGAAAACTTTCTTTTTTTTTTCATGTTATCTGACTTTATTTTCATTAGGCTCAGACGATTTGATTTAAATAAATACTATATTTTATTCACAAAGACTTTTGAAAAAGGCCTCCCACAAATGGGACGCCAGCAACAAATGATCCCAATTCAATCGGCATGTAGGTTAAGAACACAGTATCCGATTCATGGGACGACAGCAGATAGAAAGTACACCAGTGCTTTAGGTTTTGCTGTTCTGAAAATCAGTTTGTAATTTCAGACTATGTGGATATTGTTACTAGCATTTCTTTCCTCTGTAAACCACTAGTTTGATATTGCCTGTTTTACAAAAACTTCAGCAGCGGAATAAGGTTGTCTGCACAACTCAAAGACACTACTGAACAGGTTTGTAAATAAATTGCATAAGGTAATAGTGAGATACATCTTAAATGAATGAATTTTTGTTGTTATCAACAGGCAATAACGGTTCACGATGTCTTCAACATGTTAAAATACGAGGACGTGCCAATGACTGATGTGCCTGACGGTTTTGAGGCACCTGAACATGGAACTATCTGTGACAAGACAATGATAATGAAGACAACTTGCAAGGCATACGTCTGGACCCCTGCCTCTGAGACAACTGCCTGTCAAGAGAGTCCATGTACTGGGAACCATTTGACAGCGTCTGTAACGGAACAATGATTAAGACTATGCATATAAATGGCTTCGATCTCATGATGAAGTACCTTCATGTAGCAAATAACAATGCCCTCTTTGTCAATGACAAGATGACTAAAGTGAGATATTTGTATGATCTTATCAACAGCATATGCAAACAGCTCTACCTAAAAGTTCAGCATCTATCAATGAACAAATTAATGATTCCTTACTTTGAGAAACACAGCAACATGCAATGCATAAGAGGAAAGCCCATCAGATTTGGCTTTAAGCAGTAGGTACTGGCAACGCCTCTTGCCTATGCCGTTCAGCTGTCGCCATAATAGGAAGCACAAGCTGGCTATGAGAAATCTTTGGAACTTGGCCATTCCATTGTCACACATCTTGTATCCTGCCTACGAGAGGGACCTCCATATCAACTTTTTTCGACTATTTTTTCACATCTCTACCTCTGTTGAATGCACTCGCTAAAGCTGGTATCGGGACAACAGGAACCACTAGACCAAAGAGGATCGAAAATTGCCCTATCGACTCAACGTTTATCCAAAAGACAAAACGGGCAACCTTTGATTACCCACATGAAAGAAGCATCAATGTCATTAGACGCGGCTGGAATGATAATCCAAGAATGACTGTAGCTTCCAACAGTGATATGGCATTGCTAGTCGTCCAAGCTTCAACGGTGTCTTGCCAAGGAAAGTAAAAGGGCGATGGTGGACCAGCCAAGCTTAATCAGCGCCTAGTACAAGAATATGGGAGGTGTTGATTGAAAGGATTTTCGAACATACTGAATTTCAATGTGCTCCAAGAAGTGATGGTAGCCCCTTTTTGCATTTCTGCCTGACGTAGTAATGCAAAACGTTTGGCTGCTACACAGAACATCACCAGCACACATACACACACCAACTGCCATCAGACCTGCTTGGATTTAGGAGAGCAGTAGCAGATATTTACATCAGAGTGCACTATGTAGAGACATCCATGAAGAATCTTACACAGAGCAATTTGATAAATGAAAATGGCAAAATTGCTGCCTTCCCATTGATATCCCTCTTGTTGGCCAGCATTATGTCAGTCTGAGGCCACACAGTACAGGAAGATTCGTGAGTATTGTGGCAGGAAAACAAAAATGATGTGCCTGAAGTGTCATGCTTTTCTGCACAGTGACGGTTCGCCTACTTTCGTGCTTGAAATGAGCTTTCTTTATTGCTCCCTGTGTGCACAAGTCAACGTGTATTTGTTCTATAATGCCTCTACATTGTATAATGCCATATTGAATCATGAATTGATTTCAAATAAATTAAAGAGCAATGGCGAGTTACGAAATAAAACATATTGCAATTGACTGTTACATTATGTTTTGTGTTCACCTCCTGCTGACATCCCATTTATGGGACGCTTTTTAATTTGCATATTCTGCAGCTCTCTTATTTTCAAGAGAAAAAAACTGTTTTTATTCAGTTATTTAGTGATCAAAGGCACACACTATGTCAGGTTTATCAAAATCTACATCCTCAGCAGAAAATGGGTTAAAGGTAAAGAGGAAAAAAAACACCCTTTATTGTTCCTTCTTCTTGAAAGATGTCATGAAAAATTCAGAACGTTTGAAGATGTATGAAAAATGTTTTCTTCTTATTTTCTTTGTTTCCTAAACGACAAAAATGATTTTCTTCTCCTTTGGAAAACTTGTTCGACACCTCTGCTACCAGGGGTTTTTAGTCTGAGCGTGAAGGTATGAAGAGAGAAGTATTATTTTTTCACTCGAGGTATTCCTTTCTCAATGTAGTCTCCATCCAAAATGACACATTTCTCCCATTTATGGACGATCTTCAAAAGACCTTCAGAATGAAAATTTCTTTGTTTTTCAAACCAGGCTTGTTCTTCATTTATTTATTTATATATATATATATATTTATTTATTTATTTATTTATTTATTTTTTGCTATATTTCCATTTGCCAGAATGATGTTCTTTGATGTGCTTTTTCAGAGAAAGGAGCCGAAAATAAAATCTAAGATGCAGAATATGGGCAGTATGCTGGGCGAGATAAGATCTCGTAACCAGCGCTTCTGCAACACTTGTGGCTTCTGCTGCTTTGTTAGCTTGTGTTGCCTCTTAGAGGAGAAAAATGCTTTTCGTCAATTTCTCTCGTCTTTTTGCTTTGAGACAGGTTTTCTCTTCTTCAAGCAAGTTGGAGTTAATAGTCCTCGGTGATTGTCTAATCCTTTGGAGGAAAGTCAGTGATGTGATGCCTTCTTTGTGTCAAAGCACAGAAGGCAATAACTTTACAGCCGATGCCAGCACTACTTGCTTTCTTGAGAGGAGAAGAAAAGTCTTCCATCTTTTAGACTGGTATTTCATTTCAGGATCAAATAGAAATAACCAGGAATGGGTCCTGAAATTCGTGAAAGATTGGCTTATAACTCATTCAAAGACAAACTAAATCCATATGAACATGTATCCTAGGAAGCATTCTGTTTTTTTTTTTTTTTTGCTTTTTTTTTTTTTTTTGCTTGTGGAGGATTTATGGGAAATTGCAGAATGGACAACTCTTCTGACTTGGTGGAAAACCTGCTGAAAACAAAACTGTCAGCTGGGAGCTCGAATGTCTCTTAAAATGCACTTTCTGCACTCGCATCTTGACTTTTTTCTTTCCAATCTTGGAGATGTCAGTGAATGAGCACTGTGAAAGGTTTAACCAAGATATAAAGATGATGCAAAATAGATATCACGGCAAGTTTAACCCCAATATGAGGGGGCATTCCTATTGGTTTCTTCAACGGGAACGGATAATCCACACACTCGAAAGCGCAAGAACCTCAAGCACCTTTGTAATTTATTCATTTGATGCTGCTAATGTGTAAATTCTAAAATTGTTTTAATAAGTAATCTGTGGACTCTTTTATCAATTTCTTAGCACTTTGAAATGTTTTAAATAGTGATTTAAATGTATCTGTGGTTCACTTTTATTCTCAGCGATATTCCTGTGTTTTATGTAACAGTAAAAATGGCATCCATAAATATCATAACAACCTGACCTGCTAGCTAAAATCTGACTTCAGATCTGAAATCAGCGACACAAAGTTACCTTAAAACACATAATGTTTTCCAAGTGGCAGACAAAAAGTTTACATTTGTTTACAAGTGTAATTGATGAAGGAAAAACACATTTTTAAACATTTGATGGGAAATTCTGTTTCTCCATTTTTATTATTACTTTTTTTTTATTGAGGGCATTTCACTCCCACCTTTGAAAGAATTGCTGTAGGATTTATGGTGGATTTTGTCCTTTTCTCATGACCTTGGCTGTTTCATGACATAAATTGTTGAAGAAATACATTTCGCAAATCATACGGAGTCGATACTTATAGTAGAGAGAAATCCAACAGGTCATAATGATATTAAATAACATTTGTGTAGCCAGCAGCAATACTCACTATTTGAAAATATTTAACAATTTATAAAACAATCTAACACTGTGACAAAACTAGTTCAAAATGTTGCTGTATAACGTGGATAATACAAACGTATTATGACAAAATGAATTTCTCGTCACTGTTTACTTGTTTCAATAGCTATCCAACAATAGCTTTCCGTAATGTAAAAAACATATCCTGTTGTCTCACGCCATTCCCTAAAAATTCCGTTTTATTAGCTATGTGTTAGGGTTTACTTTGAGGGAAGGGGTTGGGGAGGGGGTGGGGGAGTGGGGAGGGAGGGGGACGGGTCCTGGAGGTCATTTTTGAAAACCGCTGTGGGACAGATGATTTTATTTTCATTATTACCATCGAATTCGGCATGCCGGTTAGGGTTTTGATGACCTTTTCAAAATCCTGACGTGGTGGTTATCTAAGTTCGGCATGACCAAAGTAAAAGAAAATTATATATGTGTTTAAAAAAAGCTTTAAATCACTGATGACATCCGCCATCTTGGATTTGGCTACCTAATGTTCCGCAACTTTACTATAAATTGACCTTCACACTTGTATGACTGATTTGCTTGAAATTGCTCACATATTTGTAACATATGAATATATGTTTTTTTAAAGTGTTTTTTCTTTCTTTTTTGTTTGTTTGTTTGTTCGTTTTTATTTTATTATTTTTTGTTGTTGTTGTTGTTTTTTCGTTGAGTTTAGTTTGGTTTGGTTTTACTCTATACATTATTTTTTTTAAAAAATGACATGTGACACAATCTCAAAATTCTTCAAAAATTGAATTTACATCACAAATTATCTCAAATGCTTATTTTATATTGATTTCTCTGATATGCTGCTAGAATTCAAGATGACTGATCTAGAAATAAAAAAAAAAAAGAGAATGGCATATGTTTGTCGAAAAAAAAAACCCATTTGAGAAATCGGTCTTTAAAAATTCTTTATCTTAAAAAAAAAAAAAAAAGATAATTATGGGAAGCTTTTGACCGGGCTTTCGACTTCAAAACATGGTTGCTTTAAATACTGGAACTGCATCCATTACTCCTCTGTCTTAATTTGTATTTTCCTGGACCTTTCCTCACACCTTGCCTTCAAGATGTTCCTTGATCTCTATCACTAACTGGGTTCTCTTGGAGTCACTTTCTGGTCATGTGGAGGGGGGGGTGGCTGGGGGAGGGATATTTGGGGGCAGTGACTTCCTCAGTGACAACTAGGAGTATCTTAGTCCTTGCTATGATGTTACTGTACTTTAAAGCAGCAGAAACAGGACACAGTCAACTCGCACAGAGCAATGGAGATTCATTTTAGAGCAGTTAGTAAGTTTTCGCTGATATTCAGCCTGGTCAGCCTCTCCCATGGTCAGCCAGTGTTTATCTAAGGCATTGGAGTTCATGATGATAGTGGAAGAGATCAAAATCAAGTTGATTTCGTATTCCATGTCCGCGGATTATTGGTAATTATCTCACATATAGAATTTAGAACTTGGATACGGTTTGGACGAAGTAGATAGGTTAATTGCTGAATGACCAGTATTCCAATACCTTAGAATGAACAAGTCCATGCTTTATCTTTCATACAAATTTCATAATTAAAAAAGTCCAAAAAATGACCGAAAACAGAAACCCAGATCGACTTTTTCATTATCCATAGCACAATTTCAGGATCTGCTCTCTCCCCGTCCCTCTTAAAATACAGATTGCAAAACCTCTACATGTATTTTTTACACACGAAATTTATCAGCGAAAAGGTTTTGTTTTCTTAAAGTGCAATGCTTGCTTTAATTGCGTAGGATATATGAGCACAACATGGAAATTGTGTCGGTGAGGAGAACGCTGGATATATTAATAGGAAGATACTAACGAATGCTATATGATGGGAAGCTGCTAAATTGTCATTAGTCTCGTGGTAGTAGGTTAACTGGCTCAGGACAATAATCCGCTCTGTAAATTTGTGCAGTCAACCATTGAGAGACAGCATTGCTAATGTGCCAAAATGTAGACTCCTCGCTAGAGCAGCATTGATTTGCGATTAAGCTGCTTTTTGTTGCTGTCAATTTGGTATTTCTCTTATTCGTTTCAATAAGAACAATGTCCTTGATTCAAATGATTCAAGAAGATTGGTACCGTATGACCGGCATTTGTTGAATAGTTTATCTAAGGCCATGGCTAGCCGGACTTATTTTAAGCCCGTATAGTCTCGAACTCTAGCCGGTCTTATTTAGTCCGTGTCATTATCATGTAGCCGTGAAATTCTATGTCTGCATCATGTTCCTTTGGGAGGGGGTGGAAGGCATGTGAGGGCAGCTTTAAACACTTTTAGCCAAAAATACGCTGATCAGTAAATGATGATTAAGTTTTATCATCAAGCTGGAGGATTTTTTTTCTTGATATTTGAAACACTGAATGAAGTCTAAATCTAGATCCAGATCACTCCATTCGATATGACAGTACATCTTCTTCAACTACCCTCTCAAAAAAAAAAAAAAAGACAAAAAAGACAGAAAAATACAAACGTTCTGTCAAGAAGACACAAACACACACACATTACAAGGAACAGAAAAGAAAGTATACAGATCTACAGATGTGAACGCATTGGAGTTGGAGATGAACTCTCCATTCTTAGTGGATGACGTACGCAAGATCTAGCAAAAGCATCTCCTTCAATTCATCCCTCAAAATTGGACATATATAAACACAAAAACTGCACACACATTAAATTTTCATAATTAAAATTTTTTTAAAAATTAATGCCATGGCTGAGATTTGAGCCTGGGTTCATCAGAATGTCAATCTAGTCACTTATCCATTCGGCCACGAGTGACTGTCAACTTCTGGTAAAAATTAATATTATAATACTATAATACAAAACGGCAGATATGGTCAATTAAAAGTCCGACTAGGCACTTCGTTTATCTAATGAATGCGGATAATAATCTGATAGAAACTAAAAGAACATCTGCGATCAAATACAACATAAGCAAACAAGAATGAGTACACATAATTTGGAAACACCATAATTATGCAACAAGGATAGAACACCGAGCTCAGTGAAACACAAACACTGATGAAACTACAGCAACACCGTAATATGTTTGTACCTCTACCATAGAAATAACAGTGGAGAGAAGGGAAGATTTCATTTAGATGCTCATTTACCGTGTCAAATTTATCCTTTGAGTTTTGGCCAACAATCTGCATATCTAATTAAGTCTGTCCCATATTCCATAAAATAGAAGCTTTTTTCATAATCTGAAATTTTATTAGAGGTCACAGCATTAGTATCTCCTCTGTCTGTCTGCTAATTATTTTTTTCTCTTACCTCTATCCACCTCTAACCATTTTGATTGATATATTTTGTAGAGCTCTCGCACACACATACGTCTACATGTAACTCTTTTGTGTTAAACTTTATGCGAGAAAAGTGTGTGAGCACGAGAAAATATAGGGAATCAAAAGAAATGCATCAAGAAAATGAAAAACAGGTATGGAATCAAATTATGGTTGAATCTGTGCCTTATACTGATAAGCCTTTATGTAAAAACTAAACATGGTCTTCATGCAATCGTTCATTACTGATTTTTCACCCCGAGATAAGGTTTGGGTTGTTTCCCTTGATGGAGCACATTGTGTTCATTCACTCGACACACTAATGCTTCTCGAATCTTTCACTCCCATTTTAATAAATACATATCAATAAGTACCCAGTTCTCTGTCTAATGCTATATTTTCTTTAAACATTATAATGTATAGCGGTGTTGTAAAAGTTAACTTGAGAGCGTGTCATAGCCAAGTGAAACCCAGATATTCGATCAAAGATCAGTCCATAGACATACTAGTATAGAAGACCCGGGGTGAAGGCAGTACTTCCGGTCCAGTTTGACCAAAGCATCGGCGCTCCCTGTATGGGACTCGACTTCACTATGGAAGAAACGCGTATAGCCGAAAAAACACTTTTCGTTGTGAGTGTAATGACATAAAATATTTAGAGCCCATTCAGTCTAGATGCCCTCTGAATAATAAGAGCACTATTCTTAATTGAATTACGTTAAAATAAATAAATAAATAAATGATAATACTAACAAGCTGATACGAAATTGAGACTAGAGGAAGGCCTTCTGAAATTTACCACACATTAGGCGTGGTGGTAATCAGTGAGTCAATCGAAAGAAAAAAGGCAAGGAAGTAAAAAATAAAAACATGAATTGTTTAAAACAAAAGAGATAAAGAAGAATAAGAGAAAGCCAACTGATTTATATTTATATATTATGATGAGATACCCGCCCAGATCTCATATCTGCAGATCTCACAAAAATAAATCAATAAATAAATGATGAATTCGTGAGAGTACAATCAAAAAGAAGCTTGTCTGCATTTTAGTTAAGAACCGAAAACACCCCTCCCCCCTTCCCTTTCACCCTAATCATCTCCCTTTTTTTTCTTTTAATTTGAATTTATGCCTGACAGTAAAGATCTATCAGATTGGACGATTATTCTTGCTTTAGCTGAGAAATATTGAGATTGGTGTCCAACCACAATTTGCAAAGTGTTAACATTTATTTTGTGGAGAAATTGTTTGTTTGTTTGTTTGTCGGTTGGATGGTTTGCTTGTCTTGTCTTTATTTCTATCTTTTCTTGAGTTTACCTTTTTCTGATAATCTATGTTATATCTTATATATATACTGTGTCTTATCAACGGTGAATGGAACATCTTTATCGAGGACTACCAATAAAGCCTCTCATATTTGATCTGATCTTAATCTTAGTGTTTGTAATTTTTGTTAAAATATCGTTTGGTCATATTATTGTTAATTGTCCTCAGAAATTGCTATTTTTGCAAAATATGAAAAACTTTTTTTTTTTTTAAATCAATAAATGCATTTGTTTGATTAAACAAGGGGCTCTTTGCTGTTTTGTGGGCATCGTTGTGATGTCTTCTCTGTGTTTCGTATTGTTGTTGTTATTATTATTTCATTCTAAGGCAGTAGGACTATCTTGGCTTTAAGTATGTACCTTCTTTGGTCAGAAAAGCGTTTGTGAGTTTGGAATTTTAAAATTTGCCAGAAAGTGGTGTCTCAACCTTACTTTATCCGATTTCACATGCTTAAAGTTCTTTAACATCCGTATAGTGCACACGGGATCTCCGAAATATAGTCACTTTTATAGAGAGGCTAGACGTCGTGCTTCCTTCGATCCCAACGGGCCTTTGAATCATCGAAAAAAAAAAAAAAAAAGTTTGTAATATCTCAAAATCCTCGTTAGGATTCGAACCCGCAAAATATTTCACACTGCTATCCAAAGGCAGGCGTCTAATGAGCCATTTTTTCAGCCAGCGAAATTACTTCCCTTTGCCAAGTACAAGAGGTGTAGGACAAGCGTTGCAAAGAAGGAAAAAAAATCACCTTTTCTCTTCTTATTTGAAACATATAATGCAAAAAAATATGAAAAAAATATCACAATAGGAAAAAAACATTTTCATCATATGGTGAATTTTTCAGAATGTTTTGTTTCTTATATTTCACATAACATGCGAAAAAGTGATTTTTTTTCCTTCTTTACAATGCTGTGTTATACATCCTGTACTTGGCAAAGGGACGTAATTTCGCTGACGGTCAAAATGGCTCATTCCTCGACTCTGGTGTCCCCCTACTCTTGTTTCCTTGGTTTTGTTGTTTCACGGTCCATACCTCTATACTAAGGTCTTTTTCAAGGAGAGGGATATGCCTAACAGCGTTTGAAAATGCAGAAGATATAAACTGCATTCAAAATCCACGAATCTGACAGAATCAGACGAAGGCTATAAATTTATTATGGAGTCAATGATAAAAAGCGCCTTTGTTTATCGAAGGGATAAAACTCTTCTTTTAGTATTTTGCACAGGTTTATTGCCCTTACTCTTTTGCGAGATATTCTTAAAACCAAATATATTTAAAATTGTTGGTTGCTCTTTCAAAGATTCGTAAATAGTTTACAGATGTAATATAGATAGATAGATAGATAGATAGATAGATAGATAGATAGATAG
>JBCEWB010126395.1:0-11362 GCA_039654565.1 Peronia peronii | reverse complement strand
ATAGACACCCTCACAGACTATGTAATGGCTTCCTTTAACTGTTTTCAGAGTTAAAACTTTATTAATAGCCCTTTTCATAGGTATAACTTGCTCTACTGCCCTTTTCAGGACTAAAGCATTACCAGTCCATTTCAGGGCCAAAACCTACTCATCAACAGTTCTTTTCAGGGCTAAAACTAACATCATTCTACCTCTATTTTTCTTTACATTACTTTTGCTTTCAATACAGCCTTATTACAGGGCTAGCAATCCAATTATATGAGCGGGTTTGAATTTAAGAAAAACGCAAAGTTCGGGAGCCATAGTGCGATTTCTGTATAAAGGGAAATAATCCTGTAATAAAATAATTAAAATAGTGGCTCATTAGTCATTCGAGAATTGCCCATTCCCCCTTGTTAAAACTGGAAGGTAAACTCTCTTAAATCGAACCCATTAGGTTGGTTCCCGCAAATTCGATTTAAGCAGACTCAACTATATATCAACACACACAGGCAGTTTTCTTTACCCTATATTCTTACAGTGAAAAGTCATGCTTTGCTGATAGAAGTTCACCGCAAAGGTAGACACAAGTGATTACCCGTCTTTCGGATGTTTCCCTTGTCTGCATGGGTCGATGCTACATTGTTGCTTGGCAAGTAGGTTTTGTTACAAACAACATTACTGTGTCCAGTTGAACTAGGTAGGTCCACTATTAATGATTCTAATTACAATAGAACTAGTGGACATACGAGCAGCTGCGCAGTTAGCATGTGCCTGGGCTTTGTATTTGCAAAAACATAGGATTTCATTGTTCTAGAATCTTTCAGTCAAGGCCGCATAGTGCTGTATTCTCATACTATTCTCATACCATTAATCGATGGACAAGCTCGCAAGAGTAGAGACAAAAAAGAGAAAGATTCTGATCCTAATCTACTTCCACTAAACTTTTTCTCTGTTATTATTCCCTCCTGCACCCATCCCCAAAAATAAAAGAAAGAAACATAATTATCCAGAGATCATGCTGGACATTCTAAGTCACAAAAATGCATATTTTGCTCTCAGTGACTAAATTCCCTTGCTTAAACAGTCCTTATCTCTTATATTGACTTTCTCTTATACCAACATCATTTGAATAGTCCCCACAATGTCGGATTGCACTGTAAATGAAACAAAGATAAATACTTATTCAGAGAAAACTTACCAGTTCCATCAGTATTTTCCCAAAGCTGCTCTTTGTTGTGTTTGGAGGAACTGGCATTGGTGGAAGTGGGTCATACTGAGGAACAATAAATATGATTGTTATTTTCCAAGAAAGACACAAATATCATATGCTAAAAAAACACTGACAATAAACAATGATCTGATCCTAGACTATTTCATCTTACAATTGGCATGAAATTGACTCTGTAGCAATCTGGGTGGATAATATAAAGATCCAGCAATCAGCTGTTACCAAAAATAATACTTGTTACAAGTGGCAAATAAAACCTGCTCAACAAAATGAAGAGAGGAATCTTCATTTCAATTTTTGTTCACATCATTCTTGTGGACTGGAAATGTTCACAACAGGTATCAAAATAACGACATACAGAGACTGAAATCCCAGTCCCAACAAGTTTTTCTCAATAGGTAAAGAAAAGGGGAACAAGATGATGGGAGAGCTTATAGTTCTTACATTGAGACTCACCTTTGAGAGGATATCTCTTATTGCATAATATTTTAATGTTACATCCCCTGCCTCACTCAGTGGACCATCATAATCATAACTGGTAGGTACAGGCTGATATTTTGGGCTGTTGGCACCTACATAGGCAAACACATGAAAAAAAAACTTTGATCAGAAGAAACATTGTATATGTGTACACAGTTTGTGCCAATACAATTACAATAAACTAATAAAGAATATATTTTTTAGATACGGTAAATTATAGCCATGTAAATGAAACAAAAATAGGGGAAAAAAATGAGTAAATAGCCAGTGCATACTGACTTCATTCACTCAGCATTTCTTGACCAGATTCCAGTGCATATTGATGAGACGTTCAATACCATGAAATTAAGTCATTTCTTTTATCTGATTCAAGCTTCTTTTTTATATACCCATACTCAAATCACTGACTGCAATGTAATGCAAAGAGAATATACATATGGAAACCAATGTTTTTAAATTTAATTAACAGTACTAGTCATTGCATAATGGACAAGGAACGACTCACCATTCATAAAACCAAAATTCGTGCCACCTATGAACATGTACCTGTAAGCAATAAGAGGTTTTATGAAAACTAAAACAACATTTGTCTGAGCACGTTTGTGTGTGTTTATGCCATACAATGAAAAATACTCAATAAAATTTCGGTTCTGCATTGTACTAAATTTTCTATTTCAAATGTCCATGTGCTGAAATAACATTGTTTATCAATTTTTGTATTTCTGCTAGGGATAGTCTTTTGAAACTTGCTTACTGTACTAAAGCTGCCTCATTATCTTTTTATTTTCTTATAATTACAAATATATACAAAGCAGAACAAATGATGAGTAATATACCTGTGCGTGAATTGATCAACAACCTTTCTCTTGTCATGGTGCCATGCTTGACAATGCAGTTATGATACTGAAAGTTTGGTTGTGCACCCACATTTTCTCACATTTTAACCCTATGAATCCTGACCCCCTGAGGCTTACATGATAGTGCACTTTGGCTCCTGAGCTTAGATCAATGATCTTTGACATCCCCGCTTTCTTCATCTCTCGAAGTAGATCTAGATCTTGATCTAGATCTAGGGCTATCACTTTCACTATCACTCGCTGATTCTAAGTCACTGTCTGGATAATTTACCGTGAAATCAGTCTTATTATCATCAGAATCACCATGCAGAAGGCAAATGCTAGTGTTTGTCAGAATCACGAGAGGTTGACGGTTGAAGTACACTCCATTTCATAATGAAAATTCTAAATCAAACAATCAACACATTATGTTCAAAAAGGGGGCTAAGGCACATGATGTCAAAGTATTAATCTCACTGGTTGGTTAAGAATAAAACTACACCACATACTATGATATCAACACGCAAAACGAAGTAGAGCGTGCACTCAGTATAAAGTCAAGGCACCGCAACGCACAGGTCGCGCTTGGGGTCATGGGATTTAGTTCAATAATGCATATTTATCGGTAATGTAAGCCAATCATAATTTTTTACAGCAAATGGTAAAAAAGTATGTGACAATCTGATTATGATCAGACCAGGAGTGAAATTGTTCCTCAAGGATTCTTCCACGAAATTTGCTCTGTTCATAGATCCTAAGTGTGTCATCACTAGTTCATTCTAAAATCTTATAGTAGTGATATAACACAATTCAAAGAAAAATATACAAACTGTTTTACAACTCTGACTGGATAATCACCACTACTAGTCATGAAAATCTTTTGGTTATGCACTCAAGTTTTTTGAGTGATGTTCACCGTGCACCAAACAAATACAAAGAATATTCTTTTGGTATTGGGGCTGGTTCTCAGAGTTGTCAGGCATACCATGTGTTATCTAAATGGTGAATATTAACTTCCAGGAAAAACTAACATATTTATATTGGCTCCTATGGCCAGCATTTGATCCAGGTGTTTGCTGACTTGTGTGGTGTCCCGAGTAGAATGTGGTGACCCCCAGTGATCCAGCCAGCCTGTATAGTACTCAGAGTTCACCTATCAGAAAAAAAAAAAAATAAGTCGACACATTAATCCCTTCGCCACTAAGCATATTTCCTCCCCCAGTGTTAAGAAAATTTCACACAATGGACAGAATAACGAGTGGGCTATAATTCAATTTCATTTCTGTCAAGATGAAAACCTCTTCACTGCTCTATTAACATACAATGTACGTCAAGAAAGCAGTGAAGGGGTTAAGACTTATCAGAAGTTTCCTTTTCTAAACACGATGTATCAACATGGGTTTTTGATACTTTTCACAGACATTAAAATGTAATAATGTGTTCTACCTAATAACAATGTATATGTACAAATCCATATGAGGTCAAAATAGAAGAAATCTTTCATCTACAAACATCAGTGTCAAGTAAATATTGATCAAGCCATCTCATGAAAACTTTCCTTATTGTTTTTCACTTTCTTTGATGAAGAGAGAATGAAAGAGAGAGAAAGAAACAGAGCAAGAGAAAGAGATGAGAGAAAAGATAGGAAGCAAACAATTCTGTAATCTGTCACTTTGCTGACTTATCTATGTAAACTGACAAAGAAATGCATATTATTATCCTTACCATAGGTCCTTGTGGTTCAAAAAATTTCTGTACAGCAAAACAACCTGATGCATTCTCTGCAATGGCAGACAGGAAAGAGAACATACATCAAACAGCAGAATGGATACCTTATCAAGTGCATCAATCAGTGCTATCCACTCACAAGTAATAGCATTCATACCAAAATGGACAAAAAAAACACTAATGAAACATAAAGCATAAATGAAAACTTGTATCTAATTTATTATCAAATTATCAAATCTGAGAAAATGTGCTTTTCAAGAACTTCAACTATGTCGACATATAATTTTAAGCTTACAGTATTCTCTATCAATGTTTTTCTTATGTAAATTTCATTTTTTGTCCATTGATGAGAAAATAGTAACAACAACAATATATGAAGAATACTTGTCTGTGACAGTCAAAAATATATGAAACTACTAGATCTTGACAACAATCTAAGCATGTTCAAGTTGTGAAAACTACTACACAACATCAAAGATACTTTTGTGCCAATGCTTTCAATTCTTTAAACTCAAGGCTTGTATTTGTATTACTTTATTAATAAAAAATTAACCAAATACATATAGGTGAAAATTAAAATTCAGTTTCTTTGCAACTATGGGTCCTTTGAGCCATTTTTGTGAAAGAACTTCCATTTTTCAACTGATTTACTTGAAGTATGATATGAGTCTTGTGTATGGAATGTGCAACAAAAATATGCATAGGTTTTTCTCTACAGTATAACTGGTGGTTTTTGCAAAAATTCAGTCCACTTTGTGAGAAAATATATAGCTTACTTAAAGTTTCGAAGCTCTATAATAAGAAATCTATTTCAGACAGGAGCGAATCAAAGTTTTTCATTTTAGGATGACAGGCCTGTGACAAATCTGAAACAAATTCATTGCAAAATCGACATTATTATATTCTGGGGGGGGGGGGGGAACTAGCTCTTTTTCAGGTATTTCAAATTCAGTATGGTCTATTTCTATGGCAATATAATGTCATTACAGCGCACTCCACTTAACTCCACCCCAGGTGGCTCAACATTTCAGCTTGATCAACCAAATTTTCTTATCCCCTTCAATTAACTTGTTTTTCTTTGTCAAAAAAGGCAGCTACCACTCACACAGGCCTCATCTACTTATCTCCACCTCATATTGCATTAATGCTGATGCCCTGATCATTCACTATAACACAACATGATAGATCCATAACGTTAGAGGGAGATAGACCTAGATGGGGCTTATAAGAATGGAAAGTGATTGAAGCGAGGGGATTTTTGGACTTTGGGGAAGGGTCAAGATGGGCACCAAGGCAACATAAGGAAGCCACTGCCATGTTTTGTACATGGGTGACAGAGAGGTCAAGTTGGAACAATCAACATATTTATGTAGACCTAATTTTATGCATCACAAGAGTGTAAGTGGGTTTTCTTGTGCATGTGTTGCTTGTGCTTGCAATGGTCAGTCTTCATAAATCGACTTTGTCGTCCATGTTACTTGAATGAAAAGTAACAGGCACTATTCCCAAATATCTTATGACTTTTGCCTTTCATTGTGTGTGTCTGTTTGTGAACCTACGAAGATGTGTGTAGTGCAAATGCGATATTTTATATGGATAACAACAGAAAGTCCATGGCTGATATAGAAAACAATGATCATTTTGATGCGATGTAGGATTTAAAAAAAAAGAGGGGGAAAAAAAAGATGACTTATAAACACTTGACCTTGATCTGCATCTATCTATTGAGTGTGGAATACCGATAAGTTTGGTTCCAAAATAAGGGGTTTTTACTAAGCCCATCTATTACATATATTCACAGAATCTCTTTCATGCCATGATGCCGAACAACTTTTACATGACATACAAAGGCATTATGCCTCTACTATGACATCACCAAAACTCCTTTCAGCCTAGAAATGCTTATCTATCATTGTATCATAATGCTGACGCCCTTTTCAGCTTGACATTTGGTTAGCTCAACCAAGTTTTCTTTCCCCCCTGCAAGGCTGATCTGCCTTCCATTAGTCTGAATATTAAATTTAAACATGAAAATTTAACTTATCTAGTCTTATTAGTTTTCAAAATCTGAGCTTTTCATGCCAGATTGGTCTGTATGGCAAATTGTTACATCAACACCATAATACATAACTTGGTTATAATGTGGCAATCCACAAGGTTATGGTTTTCATGAGTTTTTTAACCTCCTAACGTGATGGTTATTTCAGCTATATCCACAAGGAAGCCGCATATCTACTTATATCTACTTTTACTGTACGATCTTTGATCATCCAAATTTATATGCACATTTTGATATATATATAACTGTAATCAGTCTTATGACATGTAAAAATGTACCCACCATGTTAGGCACAATATAGCTATAATCATGCTGATGTGTCGTTAAATCCCAACACAAACAAATAAATCACAGTTACAATCTATTTAACCTTTCAGCCACCTGCGGACAGCTATCTCGCCTTAACATGGAACAAGGGACAATTTAAAAGTTTGAGACTAGATAAGCCAAAATAGCGATATCAAGAATACTTGGGATAGACTGTCAGCCTTGGATAAGACAAGAGAGCCAGGGATCCATTCATGACAGTTATCCAATCCAAATTGATTTTTAAAGAAACACAGATCCTGTCTAATTTTTATTTTCAGAATGAAACAGGTACTGCTTTTATTTCTGATATGTTTTTTTTACCAAAGAGAAAATGCAC
The DNA here is from genome assembly GCA_039654565.1 of Peronia peronii. Lineage (NCBI taxonomy): Eukaryota > Metazoa > Mollusca > Gastropoda > Systellommatophora > Onchidiidae > Peronia > Peronia peronii. Next base: position 4,403 of record JBCEWB010126395.1, on the reverse strand, counting down.
CTATTTTTACTATGTGGAACTGAAATGCAAATTTCAAGTTATAAAACTGGAAAGTGCGCATGTATGACAATGCCTTTGTCATATACCGAATATTGTGAAGTACTTACGACCATAACCAAAATCGACTGTGGCATAAGCTCCGTCCACCTTCCCACATTGAAGATAGTTTAAACCACAGCCGTCAGTTGTGTAGATTGTGATATTGCCCAGGGCAGCTCTTACTTTGTACCACAGGAAGTCCAAATAGATTTTGTCACATGCAAAGTAGCTGCCATATTCATTCTCTATCTGCAAATCACAAAAAGTAAAATTGTCCTGATCTAGAAAAGAGGTCATATGATATATATCAATGTTATACAATGACATTAAATGAAAAATTCAACTACTTATGTAATAAGATCAAATGAAATATCTGGCACCTCACTGAGTGAATCAATGAGCAACAAGCACTGAAAAGTAATTTAAAGTTTAACATACATTTACATTCTTTTCTTGCTGAATAAGCAAAAATAACAGTGGTTCAGAGATACAAACATAATATTTGCTATATATGATGTATATAATAAGCTGGAGATAGTGAAAACAGGACAGATTATGTGCCTATGATTTGAATTTAACAGAAATATCTTTAAAATATGCAAGTGATGACAACCAATCAGAAAAAACAACAAAGACAAGAAATTAAATTTCCAGCGACTGCATATGGACAAAATCTGATCACAGGGACAATTAATGGTTGTCCATATATTAACCCCATAAGTGCGCTGCACCTATATATCCAACAGGTGAAACATTCTTTATAGTGCGAATCCCGGATCTATACAGTCTGGCCTCTCCATGCTATGCCTGTCGCATCACTGTGATATTTCTCATCTTGTCGACCAAAATTAGGTTTTATCGGATTTAGTTTTGTCAAAATGTCACATAATAGGTACGACTGCATCTAAGTACAAGATCTTTCAATAGTCATGATTTTTGTCTTAGAATAAGATTATGAGAAAGCCCATAGATAAAGCCGAATCCCGGTAATAGGTAACAGCAAGACGGAAGAAGAGAAATCAAAGGCCACATGGCCCGCCCAAGTCCTCTCAAATGGTCTGAAACTACAATCAAAAGAAACAACCATGCGGTAGGAAGGTATCAAATACATGTAATCTCTTTGTTTACACCATACTGAATAAGAATGCAGACTCCCCTGACCACCTGACCCACTCAACAAGCTTCGCATTCACCAGCGATCAAGCTATTAAAAGTACAAGTGAGCTATAATTGCTATGAATCAAAGCTAAAGTATCCTATGTATCTATTAGTTTATATATCAGATAGCTCTCTTATGCTCTCACTCTATGCCACCATTAGACCACATGTATGTATTTCTTTGTAGTCACTGCTGCCCCATCAATGTCGCCGGTCTGATCTAAGTCCACGTGGTCAGAGGGATGATGGCTTGTAGTTTTGCGCTAAGATTCTATAAGATGAACATAAATACAGCCCTAGGCAAAGTGGTTTAGTCCAGGCAGTTACATTAGGTTAAGAACAAATCTGTAATGGAAATAGCCTGTGTGACGAGAGGTGATAAATTTGACATCCATATGGAATTCACATGTCTTTGTGAGTACAACTCTTTCTCCTACCATCAGCTCCTTTCAAATAATATGTGTGAAGAAAGGGAGGAGTTAGGGGAGGGGTTAGAGGAAGACATTGGTCAGTATGGTGGTCAATCTGGGCCTGCATTGTGTCACTCCCAAGCCAAGGTGGAGTCTCTATAGTCAAAACAAACACCCTGAGGCTAAGCACTGGCGCCGATGATGCAGATTGACAAGCCCGGCAAAGCGCGCCGCAGGGCGTTGCAGCCCTTAGTTTGAGTTGCAGTTCTAGAGTTAAAGTGAATGCATTCAAGGAGCTGAGCCTCAATCAGTACAAAAAAAATGATCTTTCATCTCTTCCAATATTTAGTTTTATCCACTTACCTGTACCATGATTACTGGGCCACCATTGTCATATAAATAGGGCTTGATGTAGTTCAACAGAGCTGTGTACCACTTATCCAGCCACTTGATATATGCTGGAATGACAAAAAAAACTTTGCACATGCATGTTTTTTAAAGCATTCAGTCAACAGCTGTAAACACATGTATCTTCTAATTCACATCCCTAATGAACAACAATGTTTATTCATGAATGAAATGATGTTCTGAATAAAGCAGTTGCGTGGATATGCATAAGCACATACGAAACAATACATTTATAAATTTTGCACAAAAATTTAAGGTTCTCTAAAAATGTCTGAAACACAACTCCAGCTTTCTCTGTGTCAGACCACACACAAGATTCACTCTGTAATATCTGCGTTTTCCCAAGTTAAGGGAATTAACTTAATTGTTCATGAGACTATTATATTGATCACTGATTATAATGTCAGGTTCATGAACTAGTATCTTGTGACACAAGGGAACATTGCTTATGATGAGCGAATTTCAATTTACTGATTACAAACTCTGTGCCACAGCAATCAAAGCAGTCATATTGCCTCCTGCTACTTGATGTGTGTTCATTCAATAGATGATTAGGACTGTGAAATGTCGACAGAAATCCTATTGATTGATAAAGGCAGCATAAATATGGCAAAAGCATGTGACAATTGTGATGTGAGTACCAAATCATGTAAAACAATTTCTGCTTGGGGGGATCTCTTTCTGGCATCACTAGCAATGACTTTCCTCAGAATATGACACTTGCCTTTAATCACAACTAAATTATTATCCCTAGTTACAGAAATGCCACTAAGATTTTGACTTTTTCGTCCGATTACTCTTTAACTTTGTACCTGACTCTACTAAACAATCTCCAACGTTCCTCAAAACTGCCTTTACTTTACTGATGCGTCCGAGGAACTTACCAGGGTCGCTGGACCGGAAAATCATATCTGGATCTTCAGTAAGCAGCCAAGCAGGGAATCCACCCTGAAAAAAACTTGCAAAATTGTCACATCCACAAAAATCTATCACTAAATATTGAAGTGGGAATTACTTCCTAAAAAAAATTAGGCAAGACATGCTATATGACTTCAATAAGGTCCTTAAGACCATTGGCACTTAGATATACAGTCAAGTCCATGCAAACCGAAATCTGATAAAACGAATTTCTGATAAATCGAATAAAAAAGAAACAACAGATTTTTTTCCTCTTTGCGCCTATTAAACGCCTCTCGCATAAATCAAAGCCGTCGTCGTGTGTTTCCTTTAAATCAAACTGGTCAGCGCTGCCACAAAGGTCAAAATCGGCTATTGTCATCTCCACGTGGTTTCCACCAACGCAGATACAGGCAGTTTGAAAACAATGCCCTGGGTGGGGCGAGAGGGGTTTGACAATGTATTGTGCCTCGCGCGCAGCGCAAGTAGGCCATGTGTTCACGGGGGGAGGGGGGATAAAGAGTGTATCAGGGCCAGCGCTGCCGACAATCGATCGATAATGAAGCATCCTAGCAGAACCTATAGTACAGGTATACACGTAAATGTACAAGTATACGTGTTAGATCTGTTTGTGTTACAAAGTGTGTAGGTTATGCTATAAGAATGCTGTGCCGGTGTTATGATGTTGGTTCTCGTACCAGGATGGGACAGGCCAGATTCTACATCGTGCTAGTTTTTTTTTTTTTTTTTGCTTGCCGTTGACTTGCTTATATCCTCACTATGTGATGGTTTCCTTAAACTGTTTTCAGCGTTAAAACTATTTCAGGGGTAAAACTTACTCAGCTGCCCTTTTTAGGACTAAAGCATTAACAGTCCTTTTCAGGGCTAAAACCTACTCATCAACAGTTCTTTTCACGGCTCTAACTCTTCTTTACATTACTTTTGCTTTCAACACAGCCCTTATTAGAGCTAGCAATGCAATCATACAAGAGGGCTTGAACTAAAGATAAACACAAAGTTCAGGAGCTATAGCGGAATTTCTTTATAAAGGGAAATAATCCTGGAATAAAATAAAACAGGTGTCTCATTAGTCATTCAAGAATTGCCCCTCCCCCCCCCACACACACACACACACATCTCCTGTTAAAAACCCGAACCCATTAAGTTGGTCCCCGCAAATTCAATTTAAGCTACTCGACTGTATTTGGAATGGCAAAAACCTATTGGTCTATAGAAATAAATGTACATAAATGGTTACTCAAAGTGAAAACGATACTTTAAAGGCAATGAAAAATAACTAATTTAAATTTTGAACTTTTCTACAACAGAAATCAAATTCAGTTAGAAATGCCGTGTCCTATAACTCAATTATATCCATTATTATTATACTATCTATCATTCTTTCATATATCTGGTAACATTTTCCATTAATAATAATGCTAACATACAAACTCCCATTCTCCACAAATGTAGGGCCCAATCCTCAGCAGC
>JBCEWB010126384.1:0-11363 GCA_039654565.1 Peronia peronii | reverse complement strand
TGTCTATCTATCTATCTATCTATCTATCTATCTATCTATCTATCTATCTATCTATCTATCTATCTATCTATCTATATTGCGATTAAAAAATATAAGAGTAACTATAGAGATAATCTCAATCTCTAGCCTCTTTTAAACTGGTAAAGTAGTTAATGACAAATGGCTCAATGGTATTGTGATGTAGCCTTAGGTTTTCTGTCGGATTTGGAATGGGATGTGCTGGAATAGAACATTTGTATAGTCTCTAATCTGTCTGGTATAATGATTGGCTTGGTTCTTGTCATGGCAGCACGATCATGGATGGCCAAGCAGTCGAGCATTCAACAGCACCCAAAAAGAGCGTGGTTGTGATTGAAAAGCCTTCGCTGATAGGATCAGATTCTACAGATAAAAGTGTGAACAGTGAATTGCTAAGTAACAGAGTGGATGATGAAGAGGCAAAGTCTAGGAGAGATGTACTAAGGAGGGAACTGACTCGGATGAAAGAGCGGGATGAAAATGCCATATTGAGACACAGAGCCAGGAGGAAAGAGGAAGAAAGAAAGGCAGTTGAAAGAATGTATCGGGAGAGGATAGAGCGAGGCATCACTGTGAATCCAGAGGCTAAGGAGAGCAAGCAGGCTGTGGTTCAGGCTGTCTCAGGTAGGAACGCCCACTTTGCATTTGCACGATGAGTTTCACTTCCCTATGAAAAACTTTATTTGGTTTTCAAGAATTGTTGATCGTAGAGAAATAGGCAGAGAGGTAGATAGACAATGGACATAATTATATGGACAGACAAACAGGGGGGCAATGGACAGACGGGCAACAATCAGAAAAGCAGAATGACAAAGAGGTAGACGGACAGACATGCAGAAAAGCAAACAGATAGGCAGGCAGGCATATAGACAGGCGTGCAGACATTCAGAAAAGTGTATCGACGGGCAGACAATGGGACAAGAAAACAAACGTCAAGCTGACGGACAGGAACCAACGGACACATTCTTGATAACAGTATCAGTATTTTCATATAGATCAGGTCAGTCTCCTCTATCATTTAACTGCTACCTCTTTCCATTTTTCTTTTTATATTCGCTCTCCCCTTCCTCCGGCCTTCCTTCTTCATCATCGCATCACCTCATCTCAAGAAAATGTTTGCTAGATGCCGAATGCGTCACTGAGTAAAATGTTCTTGAGATCACAAATCTACCAAAGAACGAGCATGTGATACTCGCATCTTGGCCGAGATTAAACCATTTTATACGGTGAAAATACCAGTAGACAATCTCGGATGGATGTTACTATGATTCAATGTTGTTTGTTGTTGTTGTTGTTGTTGTTGTTGTTGTAAGTGGGTGAAAACTGATGATGGAAATGAGCAGAGAGCTAGAAATTCGGAGATACTTGAAGTGACTGTAGCAATAAATAGCGACATAAGAAGCTGTATGTTTTTGTTACTGGCAGCAACGTTGTGGACTTGAATGCCATCTGATGTGATATATAAAAAGGGTCGTTGATTTTGCCTTACATTGTTCTTGTTTTAACAGGTAATATTGTTGTTCTTGTTGGTTTTGCAGTTATCAGTTTCTCAGCTGCCATCCTCGTTACTGTTACTTTTTTTTATTGTTGTTTTTACTGTAGTTTTTGTTCTTGAAGTTTAAGCGACTGTTTTGTTGTTGGTGTTATCTTTTTGTTTTAAATCTTGTTGTAACTTATAACATTATTGTCACTGTTTCTATAGTTACTTTGTTACTACCTAGTGTTGTAATTACTGTTGTTGATATGTTGCCGTTATTTCTGTTGCTGTAGATGATTTATGAATCAATGATGTTGCAGTTATCTTTGGTGTACTTGTTGCTTCTTTTCAAGTAGATTCACGAATACCATGTATTTCTTGCGGAAAAATTTAGTTTTGTTTCAAGTCTGTTTTTAATATCAACTGTGGTATCCGCAGAGGAAGAGAAACTCGCTCTCGCCGTCAAGAAAAAGCATTTGGACGCTGAGTCAAATCGGATGAAATCAGGAATCGACCAAAAATTAGGGATATCAGCCCTTCCTAAAGGGGAAGAGCTTCTCAATATGGCGGCAGAGTTTTATAGCAACGAACGCATGCCCAACGAACATCTTCCGGAGAGCATCAGACAGGAACTGACGTCGGCTGAAATCAACGACTTCCGGCGAATGTTCGATATGTTTGATGCTAAAAACAAAGGGTTCGTTTAGATGTATGTTTGTCTTCTAGCGATTTGGACAACATATAAAAATTGTGATGAAAAAGGGTTTAGTTAAAACAGAGAACAAGGACATTCAGAAATCTAATGATCCCAGGTGTATTGTTCTTATGTATTTAATTTAAGATTAATAATAACAATAATAATAATAATAATAATAATAATAAGTAAATAAAAAATATGGAAAAGGAGGAGGTGGGCGGGATGAGGGACAGGCTAGACTAGTGACGTGACAAATTTGAACCAGTTTTCATGGGTGATAAAAATGTCGGATTGAAAAGGAAAAGGACCATTTTTTCTCACTGTTTTAATTTTCGAAGACTTCTTAGCTTTAATGATCACTTCAATATTCTGATCTGGCTCAGGTATATCACGGCAGATGACTTGAGGAGAGCAGCATCAATGCTAGGGTACACAGCCAAGAAGCGAATCTTCCAGGAAATGATCAGTAAGAAAAAGCGGCCATCATCATCATCATCCTCTTCCTCATCACGTATAGAGTATATACGCGTATATTGTAAACAGTTGTTCAAGTCGATTTTTGCATGGCCAGTCCACACGTTGCCCAACTCTGTATTTAATGTTCTCAACAATTTAAGATGTGTTATCCGTTGGGTCATCATGCGGTCCGGAACCTGCCTTTTTCAGACTGTCTGCTCACTCTCGTTTGATATCTGTCAGTAGAAACACCTGGAATAGGGACGATCCTGTTCCTTTTCAGTCTTATTTAAACGTATGTATCCTCTATTTGTGTGCACTATTTTCTTTTTATCTGCTACATTAAGTCAATAAACTATCGATTCTGTATCCATTCCACACCCAGCCTATCCTGAATTATATACATGTACAACTCTAATCTACATTCACAACTGCTAACACTATGCACTCAAATCTGCTGTATTCTACATTGCCCAGTCACCAAATTGCTTAATTTTGTTTTCATTTACATTTGGTGTATTTACTCAGATCCAATCAGAACAGTTCTGTCTATCTCTATTCCTCAGATGAAACTCCAAAAGACAGAAAGGGACGTGTGACCTTTGTACATTTCCTAGAGCTGATAATAAAACTACAGGGAGATGGCCCCGATCCTTATGAGGATATTGTACAAGTAGGAGAAGTGACAGTCTCTCTCTCTCTCTCTCTCTCTCTCTCTGTATTTATATGTCTGACTGTCTTTCTCTACTACCTACCCGCCTGTCTTTCAGCCTGCCTGCCTACCTACATACTGCCTGTCTGTCTACGCTGTCCGTCTAGCAGCTGAGATACCTTCTTTAAAGGAGCTGAGGGGCCTAAATAAATCAATTTAACCCATCCGTCTGTCTGACTTGCTCTCTGTTTGTCCATCCACCTGTCCATCTGGAAGACTGTCTATGTACCTGTGTACATGTGTGTCTTTCCAATTCTCTGTGCTTATGTGTTTGTACATGCCCTGTCTCTTTGGCAATCTGTTTGTCTCTCTTTATCTTCAATAACGTTATTTTAACGAAATTAGTTATTTACGTTGGGAGCAGAGCGACACCCACCATGATAAGTCATATCTGTTCTATTGTATATATCGTATGCATAACAGTCCTTCTACTTCCTCTTATTTTCTAGTTTTTCCGTCTGCTGGACAGAGGCGACAAAGGTTTTGTGAGTTTCTCTGATGTGAGAAAAGCCGCTGATGAGCTGAAGGTAAAATTGGTTATCTAGATACAGTATACGATCTTTGAATTTGAATCGACGATAAAGCCTGATGTTCCCCCTTTTTTTCCCTTGTATAGTTTGCCATTGAACTATCTCCACCATAGCTGTTTTTGTCCCTCTGCACACCCGTCCGTTCATCTAACCATAATATGTCCATGTCTGTCTAGTATTTCTTCTGTCTGCCGTGTGCTTGTCCATCGTCTATACGTCCGTCCGTCACACCCTGCCTTCCATCCATCCATCCACTCATTCATCCAATCATCCCTCTCTCTCTCTATATATATATATATGTGTGTGTGTGTGTGATTTCTGTCTTTTCTGTCTGTCGGTCTGTCTCTAGATCCGTCCGTCCGTCTGCCTCCGTCGTTCGGCCATCTGCCAGTATTCAGACCATTTTCTTACCTCTGCTCTCTGACTACAGAAGTCTTGTTTAAATCTTTGCAGCTGCCACTGTCTAACAAGGCCATACGTGAGATGATGGAGGAGGCAGACAAGACTGGAGACGGCCGGATCTCGCTGGAAGAACTGACACAAATCATAGCACAGGCTGGTACTTTTAGGACCACTTGACCATCGTCGGGGAAACTCCTGCACAGGTCGATATTGTCACCATAGATCACAGCTGCACTGGACAGTCCGAGCACACCCACCCCTGTTCTACTATCAGCCTTACCAAATTGGAATCATGCAACTGACGCCCATTAAATGTAGATTATTGAATGTAGATATAACCGAATAAAACCCACAACGTGCAAAAACGAATTAGGATTTTACCAGGGAATCCCGCGGTTCATGAAATTTCCCCGGGAAAAGCTGGACCTATCGTGCGAAAAATCCCACCCAAGACCACGCAGTTCTGCTGTTGGTATTGAAATTTGGCACGTGGTATCTCTTTCCAACATGTCGATTGATGAAATAATTCCCCGATTACACTTTAGTACAGATTCCATTTTGAATTTCTGAAAGTTATAGGGCAGTAACTAGTATATGTAACAAACTGCACTAAAATTCGACGCCCAGTTGATTCGTGAAGTCACATATTTATGAAACATTGAGTTTTTGAGCACACTGACACTTCTTGGGTTGAAGAAAGTAATTAAATAAACCTGAAGTATTCTCTTAAAACTGGCATCATAAGATAACTATTTAATAGTGAATAACATATCAGTAAAAGATTTTTATTACAGAGACCTATTGACATTACAGGAAAGGGAGTAGGGGGATTGCATGCTGTGAACGAAGCAAAATAAATGTCTCTTTGTTTAAAGTCTGCATTTGAAGAGAAGAATAGGTGTCTGTAGACAAAGGGAGCATGAGAGTAATGTCATAAGGGACCTATGTGTTAGTATCACCCTCTGAAAAACGATGCTGTCATAATAATATTGTGGCTGGATGGATGTAGACTCCTGAGAATGAACAGCCTAATGTGGCACCATTTTAAAGAATGGAAGTCCGATAAATAGAACATTTATGTACATGTACTTAATATCTATGATGTCTGAGTGATGAGAATTTGTCCATTTACATTCCTTGAAGGATTCAACTGTTCAATGAGTTGATTGAAAGGATGGTAGCAATGAAATCACACTGTAGTAATTATGATTATTACTAGTCATTATGTCTCTTTCAACAGGTACTGATATGTCTGGTTTGATAAACTGCAAGTGTATGAAAGACATTATGAATTTGCAAATCTGCCTTGATTGGATCCATTCCAGACATGCATACATGAGGAAGTGCACAAGAAATTCAGAAGAACCGAATACATGTTTGTGGTTGTTCTCATGTATGATATGCATGTGAATAGAAGATTGCAGATAAGGAAGAACAATAAGAACATAATAATGATCAAATATTTAATGTGAATGTTGTTGTTCTTTTTTTTTTCTACATATAATGCTGCATGTTTTGTCTTCCTCAATAGAAATATATGGATAGCAAGATTATGAAATACGATAAACTTAGATTGTCCTCAAAGGGAAATTCCATTCAGCTGATGAGACACAACATAGATATACATGTATTATATGTAAGACACATCTACATATGGACAAAAAAAATCACCAATAGCATTAAAACAAGGCAGACTCAAGGAACATTGCCTCAGCTTGATAAAAGTATCACTGATGGCAGAAATGAATTTTGTAACCCTCACCATTAGTTCTCATGTGCAAGAAATGCCCAGTTCTTTCAGAATATTTCCACTGATTATTATAAAGTGAGTGCATAGAGTCTTCCCAAATTATGTTAAGGTTTATAAATGTATAAACATGTATGTGTAGGATTCTGTGTAAGATCCTCATCGCATATGTGTAATTCCAGTATTTTGCTTCATCCTCCAGAATCAAGTACTTTTTTTCAGATTTCTCCAAACTTTTCATTTTGCCCATATTGGGTGGTAGGCTCTGCTCTTCGGAAGGAAGAATATTTCATTGTGCTGCATAATACCTGGGCATTGTGTAAGATTTAACAAAAGAAAAAAAAAACCATATACACAAATGAACTAAACAGAAAATTTAAAAAAAAAAAAAAAGCACACACCTCAACATTGTGAATTTTCACATATAATTTATTCAGAAAAAAAAAAAATCGTTCACTGATATAAATTGACCCATACAAGTACATGCACAGTGTACAAACAAAATAACAACTTCATCTCATTTTGTGCATACCCAACACTGCAGACAATTGTGTTCAACGTAGGCCCTGTCAGATTTACAATGTGGGCTGCATGTGCATCACATCGTTTGCTACATAACTTCCTTAATATTTCCTAAAACATTGTCATCTGCACACACATTAACTGACAATTACCTGTACGTTATCCCATAAAACAGCACACATACAAATACAAAAAAATTATTGAACAATACCCTGATGATAATAATATGTTGCATTCCTAAAGTGCAGTTCAAAGGCTGGTATTTTTATATTTTAACCATATGCAAATTTTAAAAAAAAAATGAATGAAAATTAACCCCCAAAAAATATACTATGAAACTTATTTCTACTCTTTTGCATGACCATAACTCCAAGACTTGTTTGTTTATGACCTGCCATACAACTTTAAGATAAATCTGTTGATTTACTGGTTCTGATACGGTCATTAAAATTTATTACACTAACAGTTACACGCATCACTGATTATTTCTTTGACATATGACATACACATAGTTCCCCAATTTTCAAAGCCTAGTATAATTCTTCTTTTTGAAATAAAGTTGCATCAACTCTAGGAATAAAAGACAAGAACCTATGAATCAATACAAAGTGTGTGCATTATTTCCACACATCACCAACCTGTTATGGTAATTAATATAGAAAGGAATACATCAGCTGATGTCACCAACTCAAGACATATCATCCACCAGCAGAAGTCTATATCTGAACATTTTTCTGTCTTTAATTATAATCACACAGTAATAAAGAAGCGAGGCATCTCAAATTTTCTATAATAAAAGCCAAACAAGACGAGACATAGATGTAATGAAAATTTTCGAACATATATTTCACTGAATCTTTCGTCTTGATACCTACATGTCCATATTACTGCTTAATTGCCTGATAACAGAAACCTTAGGTGTACAGTAATAGTATTTAAATGTCTCTTTACCACAGACTGACCTTGCACACTGATGTTCTGATACCTATATGTTAGTATTGCTGCTAAAAAAAAAACAATAAAATTCTTGATGCCTTCTGAATATTTCTTCTTAACACAAGGTATGAATACTGAGTGACAATCATCATCACTCATATGCTTGACTTAAATTCACAAAGAATTTTGCATAAAACAACTATAATGAGACATAAAAGTTGGTGTACTTAGAGATTCCATCTCTAACAGGATCAGTCTAAAACAGAAATATTCTGCACATATCTTCAACAATGGATAAACAATAAATTGTGTTTCTGTTTAGGTCAAATGCATGAAAGTGCAACATTCTACAGATCACAGATAATGAAGGACATTAAATACAAACAAGGTATCTTTATGGGGCCTCCTTTTTATGACTGTTTATCATATACATAATATATTACTATGTACTTCAAGAAAGAAAAGCTAACAAACCCTCTCATAACTTAAATCAAGGACAAAAATAAATTTGTATGGAAGGAATCAATAACAAAACCTATCCTTAGCAAAGTAAACAACAAGAGGTCATATATTGTCTATATCTATTTATTCACTGTTGAAGGCCTGTGTCTAAATAACCAAAAAAAAAAAATATGTATTTGAAGAGCAACAGGATTTGTTTTCACTGACTAAATCTTCAATGATAGAAATATTATACGAACCATTTTCTACAATAGCATCAACTCAGTAATGATGCCAGCAACAATTTTAGCTTTCTCAGAATTGGAAAGATTGCACACCTACACAGATTGTACATCTAAAATAGTAGGAAAATAAACTAGAGCATTTTTCTACAACAGGGGGTTCTGGATCAACAATTCAAGTCATTTGGTCCATCTTCACATATCAACTTGGAAATATCATTTTAAATTTGCAATGTAACTGAATCTATTATCATTGTGAGATTTGCTACCCGTCTTGAATCCAACATTAAACTGTTGTTAAATCTTCACATAGCTAATCCTCATTCTTCATGCATTTATCTTTGTAGCATCACATCTATGAAACTATCATATTTTTACTTTTTACTATTCCTGTACCTCTATATGTCACTGCGTTTAAAGAAACAACAACAAAAACACCTCCTCCCCTCTAAATGAAAATACATTGAATCTTAAAATTGCTCAGTGTCAAATCTTAAAATTGCCCTGTTAAATACACTTACCACAAACAAAATATAAATCCTCAATGTTCACATTAAAAAAGAATAACAGTGACAAACGTATGAACATGACAGCAGATGATCCAGACTGTTTAAGACTGCAAGATCACACATAGATACCTAAAGCTGCACTAGAAGAGATTCCTGCAGAGAGGACATGATGACTTCTGACTGGTGTTGAACCATTTGTACTGAAAGGGATGCAAAATGAAAGCTTTTATCAAATCTGTATCATTTTACACAAAGAAACAAAGATTCTAATAAAAGACATGTCTAAAAAAAAGAGAAAAGTGTATGTTTTTGGAAGAAAAGATAGGCATCATGATACAATGTAACAGACAAAATTCAGAATGGCCAAATTAGTGAAAACTTAATTTTTCAATCATCAGTTCAAAGCAGTATATTGTAATAGTTCCAGACTGAAAAAATTCTACTGAGAGAAACAGAACAAAATATTGATTTTTAAATGCATGTACACCACTTTTAGCAGCTAAAAGTGGTTATTCATTTCGTTACACGGATTTTGTCTTCCTCCTCAGCAAATATTGTAACACATCGATCTAACATGATGCCATTTGTTTCATAGAAAGAACACAAAGCAATGACTAAAACGTTAAATTTGTGAGCAATAATAAGCAGAGTGAAAATCCATCAACTGACACCATAAAAAAACCAAAAAAAACCAAAAGAAATTGAAGTTGATAACATAAAAAAAAAAAAAAAATCCAGTTCAAAGTTACAAAAATAAGAAAATAAGACTAAAAATTGAAAAAAAAACCCAAAAAAAAACAAAGAACAATTTTTAATTCAAAGTAAGAATATGAGAATAAAATTTGAAAAGAAATTCAAACATTCAAAGTCAATTTCAAAGTTTCAAAATTAAGAGATGAGCTCACCAAACATGAAGAATGGAACTTTTTGCGACATGTCTTGCAGGTCAAACGAGGAAGCTGGAATGTTGTGCCGTGGATGACAGAGAAACAAATCATGCAATCCTCGATACCTTCAAACTTCTTGTCAATGTTCCCTTTCCACAAGCGCAGGCCTTCAACAATGCTGCCATTCTGCAAGACATACAAACAACACTTAACCTCAGAGAGCATTGTTTTAACTCATACCAAGTACATGATGTCTCTTTTTTTTTCTTTTACCAAAATGTTTTCACCCCAATGATGTACTTGTTTATATTCTCTTCTCCAGACTCCTTAACAAGAAACATTGGAAGGAAACGCCTTCATTATTCAAAACATCATTACTTTATAATAATAATATAATACAAACAAACTGCTATGTAGAAACCAATAACAAAAATTTAACCATAAGCTGAATAAACATTTTCGAGATTTCTGTATTTCAAGATTTCCCTGACGGTCTTTTTAACATAGGAAAAGAATGACTGCTAAGGGGACATAACCATGGCAATACTTATGTGGTCCAATCTTACAGTCCTCTACCACATGACATCATTAATTGTCTTTCAGACAGTGCCCTACCACCTTGCCACGTCACTGTGCGTGGATCGCGTCATGTAGGCTGTGGTTATTCCCTACAATACAGAAAGTGTATATGGCCGAGTCCACCACCCCTCTCAATTCCACACCTGCCCCTCCCACTGCTTTCATCTTCAACGAGACCCACATTTAGCCCTACACTTTGCACTGCCTGCTCGTACCACTTCCACACGGCTTTCCCTTATCACCAATAGGCCTAGGGTGAGCAAGGCCAGACAAAAAATGGCCCAAATCAGACATTCTGCTGCTTGAGAAGCAGTAGATGATCATGAAATAGTTCAAGAAATCTGTGTTGAGGGTTTGAGAAATGCGTTCACAACACAGAAATTCCAACGGCACCATCAAGGGTGTTTGACATTTCCATGAATTTGAGATTTCCATATTTGAGTTTTCTGTGCTCCACTGTATGTCTCACAAGATGAAATGAGCTTGATGTCAGGTTTTTTCATGCTCCCGGCTTCAAATCTACAGAGAAATGGATATTCTTTACTCCGCTCTTAGCTTTGATTTTTCTTTGGTAAGGTATTCCAGTGCACAGACAACTTCTGCAGCTTCATAAAAATGCAATGGTTGGTAAAATCCAATTTTCTGAACTACACCCGCTTTGAAATCAGACTGATTTCACGTGGTCCTATGATATATGTGAGCCTTTATCTATTCATTGATATGCAAGTGCACATGAAAGAATGTATGCCTCAATTGAAGACAATGAACTGCTGAGTGTATTGAACAACCACTTTTCCCCTGCCTCTGCATTAATAAAAATGCAATTAATATGTATTTATTCATGACAAATTACACTCTAACATGGTTAATAAGAAAACGCTTAAAAAGAAACTTGCGTTATTAAGAAAGAATCTTTGGGAACAGTTTTTTTGCTACGTAATTTCTTATGCTTACAAAGAAATAAGACGATGGGCTGATATGAAAACTATGCTTATTGCGAATGGTTTTCGTTTCCCTGATCGCACTTTTCTTTCATATTAAGCGTAACCAAGACCAAACTCAGGTAGCGAACCAGTTCCCTCCCACAAACAAATCATCCCTGAGTGAGTCAAGTAGGCCTCTCGGTACCCACAATGTGCTGTACTGCCCAGCGGTATGAAACTGAGGGTAAGGCCTGAGGCGCAAGCGTGTTGAAGTAATGCACCGTC